>JABUQX010059167.1:0-2500 GCA_015478945.1 Trachelipus rathkii | reverse complement strand
TATATATATATATATATATCTTTATACTAATATATATATTGTATATATATATATATTATTATATTTATAGTATTATATATATATATATTATTATAGTATTAATGTATTATTAATATATTATATATATATATATATATATATATATATTATATTATATAGTATTATAATTATTATATATATATATATTATTACATGAATATATATATATATTATACGTATATATATATATATTATATATTGATTATATTTATATATATATATATATATATATATAATATATATATTTATATATATACAGTATATATATATATATTATTTATATATATATTATATAATATATATCTATATATTATTATATATTTATATATATTATTATATATATATATATGTATATATATTATTATATATATATATATATATAATATTATATATTATATATATATATATATTTATATATTAATATATTATATATATATATATTATATATATAAGTATATATATATAGATATTATATATTATATTAATATATAAATATATTATATACTTATATTATATATTATATATTATATATTATAGTATATATACCTATATATATATTATTATATATATCTATATATAATATATATAGTATATTATATATATATATTATAATTATATATATATTATATTACATAATATAGCTGAATACTGGTCAATTTTTGTGAAGATGCATAAAATATTTGAAATGTTAAAAATTTATTTCTAAAAAATTTTGCTATTGGAAAGGAAAGTTGCTCTCCCGATATTTGTCACTCGTTTAGAATTGCTAGATTGATTTGTTTTAAATCTGTTTCTCAATTGAGTTGTCCTAACTTTTAACCGTATGTGGTATAATTATTGGTCGCGTCAAGAACTTTGTTTGTTTCTCTGAAATTAAAAAATTTATATATTTATTATTATATAATATATATATATATATATATATATATAGTATATATAATATATATATATAGTATATATATTATATATATATATATGATATATATATATATATTAGATATATATTATTCTATATTATGTTTTTTTTACTCATCAACCGTTCTCCCCCTCATGACTGCAGGGTGGGGTCAGTTGCAGATCGGGAATGCTGTTGCTTATTTGCTTGTCCAGTTGTTCAGTTAATTGCACCCTTGACGGAACTTTCTTGAACTATTCTTCTCTCAAGTGAATCCTGCTCTCGTTAATCTATTTCTGCATCCATTCTTTACCGCCTTTGCTATTATGCTCCTTTATTCATCAACCCACCTCCATTTGGGTTTTGCCCTTCCCTATTCTAACGCACTTCGGCTTTAAAAACTTCTTATTCATTCCTTCTAAGCAGGTGCCATACATCTAGTACGTCCTTGATTTGCTCTATCCATCAGACATTTTTCCTATCGGCGCAAATGATCTTCCTTACAATTCTATTCTATCTACTCTCTTTATTCCACAAATTCTCGTGAACCTTTCATTTCTAAAACCTCAAACTCTTTTTTTTCATTTTTTGTGTTTTTTTTTACGTTTCACATCCATACAGAACAGTTGGAACAAATATGCATCGAACAATTTCATTTTTACCTTCCTTGTTAAATTTCCATTTTTCCATTTATATATATATATAATATATATAGTATATATATATATATATATATATATATAGTATATATTATATATATATACTATATAATATATATATATATAATATATATATTATATATATAATAATATCTATAGTTATATATATATATATCCAGATATATATATATATTATATATATATCTTATTATGATTTATTCCAACTCATAAAATCAATTGCTTATTTTTTTAGGTGTAAACTTCCTTGTATAGTTCACTTTGTATTAATAACTAAAATACTTTAATTTTTTAATTACATTTTTTTGTTAGGTATTTAAAAAATAGATGTAATTTAATTATTTCATAAACATTTCAGGAATTAAAAGTATTTTTTTAAATGTAAAATGTTTTTGAAATTTTTTGGTAACTATTTTCTTTTTAAAATTGTTCATAATATTTAATTTCTTTGTCTATTTCTTTTTATTTTATTGAAAAATTTATATCATAGAATTACTTTTTTTATGATAACAGCTAATCTCTTTTAGAAAATAATAATAATAATAATAATAATAATAATAATAATAATAATAATAATAATAATAATAATAATAATAATAATAATAATAATAATAATAATAATAATAATAATAATAAATAATAAATAACTAACTAATCATAATATATGAAAATAATAAAATTAATAATCAATAATAACAACATCTTTGACGAATCCCCAAAGAAAAAAACCACATGGTGTAATGTCGGGAGGTACATCTGGGCGGCAAAGATTGAACCTCCAAGGTCGACCTCCCTGTTTTGAATTTTTTTGTTTAGGGACCTGAGGACGGTTTTGTCCCATCTTCTTGAAACATTATGCCCCCCGGGGGTTGAAGTTCATCCAGTTGCG
>JABUQX010059166.1:27500-32472 GCA_015478945.1 Trachelipus rathkii | reverse complement strand
GTTCATGTGTAGAGAGAAGCAATTATAGTGTCAATATTCGCTGTTTTCTATTAAAATTCAAATATTTTTTATATATTTAATTGAAAATGAAAGGATTAATTTGATGCAAATTAAAACGTTAGGCGAAGACCTCCCACATATTTATATAAAAATGGAATATATTATAGTACATTATATAATAGAAAGAATAGTATATTATATAATATAATACTTATATAATATATATATCGTATTATATTATATAGTATATATACAGCAACCGTTGCCCCGTTGAATATATGTCAGGTCCCCATTGCTTGTGAATTTTTAAGGGGTTAGTTATATATATTATTATATATATATATATCTATAATTTATTATAATAATATAGTAATAATATATAATAATATATAATATAAGTATTAAATATATATAATATATAAAGATTATATAAAATAAAGAGAAGAGAAAAAAGAGGAAAAAAAAAAAATAATCCTCCCTCACACATCATTCCAAACAACTGAATCAAAAAGCAGATATTAAAAATGCCATTAGCAGATCATTGTATACAGTTTAAAAATGAAAGCACCGAACAGGTCCAGTTAACACAAGCTTGAATATAGAAGCCATAAGGCGCGAGTAGAAGCACAAAAAGTTTTGCTTCTTACAGGAAAATATGAAATGTTCTTTAAATCGATAACACTCTGCTAAGAAATTAATGTGTAATGGGATATAAAATTTGTTTGGATAAATTTGTTTTAAATATTAAAAAAATAAATAAAATAATTTCAACTTCTTTGATAGCCTTCATGGCCTACCTTGCCTACTTTTTAAAGGCACGCTTGTCCCTGATAATATATAATATATAATATATGAATAATAATATAATAGAAATTTTACAT
Organism: Trachelipus rathkii; assembly: GCA_015478945.1. NCBI lineage: Eukaryota > Metazoa > Arthropoda > Malacostraca > Isopoda > Trachelipodidae > Trachelipus > Trachelipus rathkii. The sequence goes on along the minus strand of JABUQX010059166.1, from coordinate 31,591 downwards.
ACTATATAATATATATATATATATATCCTTTCCATGAATTATGTGTCTATGTTTGTTAGGTTCCACTGTCCGGGCTTTCAAGTTTCCTATGGTTTCAACCAGCCAAGGCGTCCAAAAATCTCATAGGGAAAGTACGAAAGGTTTCATGTGTAAAAATTCCATCCGGGGAGAATTAAAACGTGTGCATAAAAATTCAATATCCTTGTTAGAAGGATTGTTTTTTTTGGTGCATTATCTATATATTATTATATATAGTATATATATATATATATCATTAATATATTATATATATAATATAATATAATCATATATAATAATATATATATATATATATAATACAAAATTTGCTTGAACGGCCAAGGTAGTAGATAGGAATATATTATAGACACACCCTATGCACGTAAATAATACTTAAATAAAACATCAGGATAAGGAGATTTGTTTTGAGTGTAAATTTAATCATTATCTTTCGCATAAGCAACTCAAAGCCTCATAGCAAATATTACAAGAAATACAAAAATAAAAAAAGTTTAATGAAAAAATATGTTAATTTAGTTATGTTATCAGAAATTCTCAAATCCTTAAGCATCCTAATTTAGACCGAGTATAATTTTGAATTAATATCCAAACTCACTTCACCCCGTTCTTATTAAGATTATCAGATTAGGCAGTATATTATATAATACATACAAATTTTCCTATTCATAACTGATTGCTGTAAGTTCAATGGAGAAAAACGAATTAATGTTCTATGGTCGTGCAAGATGTTCGAGTTGCTGTTAAAGCTGAATTAGAGAAAAGTCGTTGATACAGATCATTTTTATTGTTTAATCGTCGTGTTTAAATTCTATACTCACTAAATTTCAGGATGCCTTAGAGAGTTGAAGAAGAAGATAACCAACTTAACAATTAACCATATTTTCCATATTAACTTGTTATTTTTTGTATTCTGTACCATGACAGAGGCCCTTTGATTTTCATTAGGCGGATACTAATGGTTAACTGTGTTTGTTACTATTAATTTCATTAATTTATCCAATATATTACAACAAGTAATTTTACGTGCCTAGCTGTGACATATATATATATATATATTATATAATATAATAAATATATATATATATAATATATATATATATATATATTATATATATATATTATAGATAGATATATAATATAGTATATATCACTCTTAGACTAACACCAATCCATTCATCGAAGCTTCTTGTGGCCTATAAATTTCTCATACTTTGTACACGCGCCTTGTTACTGCTAATTTAATAGATTGTTCTTCAGGATACCCCTGATTAAACAATGGCCGAAGATTGCAAGTGAGAGTTGAGGGAAAGGATACCAGGAAGTTGACCACAAGAATCTATCTATTTAAAAGGCGAAACAACTCCCTCTGTCACTTGTCCTATTGTCCTATGGCGAACATCGGCCACCTTTCAAGATCCATAAAAGTTTAAGGTCCATACCCAAGAAAAGCCTTCAATTGTTCCATTTGCTCTAAGCAAGTTTTTAAAGTCAACTTGAATGTTCATATGCGAACTCATTCACAAGAAGAACGTTCAGTGACAACTGTCAAATGAGATTGCTCAAAAAATTATCCTTAATTCTCATCAAGCATTCGAAAGATTCTGTTGGAAAAAATTAATTACAGATTGATCTCTTCACGTTCGTTTAATCTGGCTTATATATTGAGGTATACTCTATTTTATTTTTGAAATAGATTTTTTTTTTTCCAAGAACGGGAGGTCGGATTTAAAAATATTTTTCCGATCAACTTTAATTGTCCCATTATTATTTATATTATGTTATTATTATAATTATTTATATATATTATTATTATATATTATATTATTATTATTATATTATATTATATATAATTCTAAATAAGTAACTTTCTTTGTTTGTACTTTCTGAAATATATATAAAAAAGCTCTAATTTATTTTTATTTTAACCGTTTGAGGAGCGAGTTTAAATATAATTTATAAATTTAAATTAAATCTGAATTAAAATTCCTTATTTTATGTTTCTTAGTCTTTCCATTTATTGCTTTCAAGAAAATATGAAATTTTATTTAATCTGTTGATTCAACAGATGTTTGTATAAATTTCGAGATATTTAGTACGAATATTACTTTTTTTCTTCTAATGTCATATTTTTGTTGAATCTCTTTCGGTACCCGTTATGTAATAATGTTTATTCACTAAATTCTAACTATTGGAAATATTACATTTACTTTGTATTACAATTAAATGCACGTCCAAAAGTTAATCGATAGATATATAATAACTAATTCGGGGGGGTAAAAGTATTTTATGGAAAAATTCTTTTTTAACTCCTAACTGTAATGAGATGTATGGATGTTACTAAGGACATGGATTCGGATGGATTGATGTATTTTCAAATGTAATAGCTTTCGTTTGAAATGATGTACTACTTTGTATTTATGCTTTCTTTCTCTCTCTCTTCTTTCATGGTTTCGTTAGATATATTCCTCCTTTTCACAGATTTGCCAAATTAATTATCTTTGCTCCCTTGCTTATGACGTCTCTCAGTTATTTGCAGATGAGTTTCCTTGTAGTGATTCCGTTGAATGTTGAACATCGCATATCAATGCTTTTCGGCATTAACTTATCAAAGTCTAAATCATATTCAATCCTCTTCAACCCTCAGCTGTTATTTTGCTGGAAAAACGTTCACACCTTCTGGGAAAGATCCGGAAAGTCGTGCGAGAAATAATCAATCAGGGAAGTGTCAAGGAATAACGCTTTCAGATTATGCTGAAGTCCAGGGAAACTTCCAAAAAGTCTAGGAATTTATAAAATTCAAACATATAAAGAAGAATAATCCATGGACCAAGTTACTATTTTGTATATTTTTATGTTACTTATTAAGGAAATGTCTATGGAATGAGAATGTATAAGTAATGAAAGAATGGCGAGGAACGACATTCCTAAATCTACTTCTCTTCTTCTGTTTCTTTCTAATTAGTATACTATTACCTACTATTCTTCGTATTCTGTTCGTAGAGGTTGTTCCAGTTCATCTTAAGATGAAGTGGTTAGGTATATGGATGGTTTAGGCATCTTAAATCAAAATGACATAAAATATATTAAGATGTCCCTCTGAAGTACAGCAAATTATAATTAGAAGATTCATGAATACAAGCCTTCCAATGCCGCTCTCACCATTGATCCTATAATTTTTCATCAGCCGAACCCAAGGGGAAACCAAAAATTTGAGTTATTGATAGAATTGCTACACCAATAACGAATCACAGATTCTCTGCTGCAGAAAGCAAAAGCACAATACACTCTACTTTCAGTGAAGCTCATTCTACCCTGAATTAAAATTCAAAAATTTTGGATGGTGATTGTCCTTCTAAAGGACTTGATGAGTTTTTTTCTCCTATAGTACCTGGGAATCATGTATGCGGAGATTGTAATGGCAAATTATTAAATTAAGACTGATATTTTTCGCGATGGGAAAGCACAGTGAAGAGGTTTTCTGATAAAATTTAAAGCATTTTACTGTGAGAATCAGAAAGAAATAGTTCTGATCTCTCAAAAACAGTCACAATGCTAATAAGTTCATCTCATGAAAGTATTCATAATGTTCCTATCACTCAAAAAATTTGACAAAAAAGCTGCCCATAGGAGATATGAAAAACATCTCAGAGTCAAAACAGAACCAAATAAAAAAAAATAAAAGGTTTAAAAATAAAAAAATTATCCTAAATAGATCAATAAACTTGTAGAGCAGAGAAAAGATGTTTAAAACTTAAAGCTTTTACAAGGAACCGCTTCATAAAATCAAAAATGCAAGATGCATTATCAGAAAAGATTATCCTAATCTCCTCATTTAGAACTGTGTGATACAGCTCTATTCACCTAGTCTATTAATGGTAAAGTTTAATTTATTTCTTTTTAGTATAAATAGAACGTTTACTTATGGTAAAAAATATAGAATAGAGCTGTTCGTAGAATGCTTGATAATAAAGTCCACGGTACTGAAAATATTTACTTTGGGGGATATTCTTCATAATGGATGAACAATTTCCTAAAGGACATTCTCAAGTAGC
>JABUQX010059166.1:0-22500 GCA_015478945.1 Trachelipus rathkii | reverse complement strand
AATTATATATATCTTATATATATATATATATATATTATAATAATATATATGATAAATATAATATTAATTTTATTTTATTCATCGACATGCTTATAGCCTTATACCAGATAAAAGAATGGTTAATTGTTTGAAAGAAATTTCCTTTAGAATAGATCCATGAAAATATTTTACTTGGTGTTTCTGAAAAAGGTGATCTCATACTTAGTCCATTTATTTGTTTGTAAAATCATTATTTGAATTGAAAAAATGTAAGTGAGACAATTTTATTAGCTCTTTGAAAATTCCGAGTTTAAACAACTATTAAGTTTTGGAAATAATTTTTGTGTAATTGGCAATGGTGTAAAAACGGCCCATTGTATTAATGCTTGTGGGTGTTGTGTGGTGTGTGTGTGGTTGTTGGATATGATGCTGTGCATTTATATTCTTCCATATCTTTAGTATTTCGTGTCAAACCAGTTGCAAAATGGATTGTATACCTTAATGGAAAAAAAGGCTTTGTTAAAAAGCTTCAAAGTAATAAATTTCAGGTTGACCTCCAACCTCAATAGATATAACGTTTGGCCATAAGAGATCAAAAGTATCCTTCTCAGGACGTAACTTTTCTTTTAGTCCTTTTCGAAGCAAACTAACAATATGTATATAGTAATATAAAATATATATATAATATATATATATAATAATATTAATATATAAATATAAATTATATATATATATATATATAATAAGTATAATATAATATAGATATATATATATAAATTATATAATATAATATATTATAATATATATTATTATATAATATATTATATAATTGCTCGAAAAGTGAAAACATATTTCAGTTTAAAAAGGCTAATATTCCTAGGGGACGAAATACTAGAGTGTGTCAGATCATCGCCCGGTATGGTTCATCATTTCTTTCTTGGAAATAGACTTTACGTAGCATGTCTAATTCATTTATTTATGACCTTTTCATACCTAAAGATCATTCGCTTCTAACTCCAAGGAGTTACCACGCACTTCTTGTGGAAAAATCGTGTTTCCGCCCATTAGAATTACTCAAACACAAGCTAAATGTTTTCATCGCTTAGCGTTCGGATTCAAATATTTTAAAATTAGATAATTCAAAGACATTAACGATATCGGGGGTTTAATCATCTACCGAGGGAGGTTGCTTGTTCCAGAGTGATTTTCGTATTTAATTTTTTGTGTAAATATGATTCGTCAAGCGGAAGAAGTTACTGGCATAATGGTTCCTGGAGTGGCTAGATAATAATCTATTGGATTAATCAGCAGTGGAAAAATCTTAATGTTGAGTGCCTTTCATAATCTTTAAATACTTCTATTGGACTCACAATATTGTTCTGAGAGAAGCTGGTATACAGGTTAGCCTACTCTCGATGTTGTCCTAAGCCTGGGAAGCAAAAACTTTTTCTTCAAATTGGTTGAACATATCATCCGTGCAAACATCCTTGAATACATACCTAAATTATTAGTATACGTTAAACGAGGCAACCCTAGGTTCACTTAACAGAATATACCTCAAAATTACTATTAGAGAATAGAAAACAAATATTATTCCACTCTATCAACTTGCTATCAAATTCTTACAAATAATTAACTCAACGTTTTTATCTCTGAACGAATATTATTCAATTGCGTACTTGCAAATCTTATTTCAAAAAATTAAGGATGTATCTTGAATGGTGTTCTATAATATATTATATTATATAGCGTAGTAATTATTATAATATAGTATTTATAATAGATATATATATATTATATATATATATATTAATATATATATATATATTAATATAATATATAGTATAAAATATATATATATAGGATTAGATATACTTGAATGTTGTTAATCCTACATATTATATCTACGCCTCCATTTATCGAATGTTTCTTTGTTTCTTAATAAAATTCACATGCCTTAAAAAATAGTCCACCGGGTTTATGCTAATTTAGATATTTGTTCTTCACATACAAGGTAAGCGTCAACAGCGAAGCTTCGGCAGTATTGTCAAAACCCGGTTTGCATGAGTTCGACTCTTAAATCCGATCTCAAGGATGCTCCTCCAATGAATCCAACTCTTCTCACTCTCTAGCTTATAGCACGATAACGAAACCAACCCCTAAGAACCCACTATAGTGAAGCATATAAGAAAAGCCTTTCCAATTTCCAATTGCTTAGATTTTGTATAAATCGGACCTTGAATTTCATATAGCAGACTCAATACCAGGAGAAAAAACGCGTATCAGTGACAATGCGAAATGAGATTTTGCAATAAATATCACTTGATCGTCATCAAATCTGCGAAAGTGGGTTGTGAAATTAATGACAGCATGAATCTCTCTCAAGTGAGTTAAACTGCTTAATATTTGACATAACTTCGAAACCTCTTGTTTGTTAGTAAAATCGTTTATTTTTTTTTTTTTTGAACGGAAACTTACATATTATTTAATAATAAATTGAATCGTAGTCTTAGAAATAATTTGGATTTGCCTTATTATTATTATTTTAAAAAAAATATTGTTTGCCTTGTTGTTTGTACTTCCTGAATATAATAAGCAAATAGAATCACAGTAATTTTTTGTTTTTGCCCATAACACGTCCGTTTAGAGTGGAAGTTTAACTTTATATTTTTTAATTTTTATATTTAAATAAATTAGCAGATTAAAATATCTAAATTCGGATTTTTTTCTTATTCTTATATCTCTTCTGTTTTGTGTTTTTTTTTTTTTAATTATATCTCCGTTTTTTACTTAATCGTTCGAGTCAACAGAGTATTGTATAAATGTCTATATTTCATTACAAATACTAGATTTTTTCTAAATTCCCATATTTGCTTGAAGCCATTCGGAACCTGTTTCTAATATACTAATGCCTATTTCACAAATAATACCCAGTTAATGGATTGTTATCAAAAGTATGATTCCATGCCGATTGTATCAAATTAGAATAATTTTTCATTTCAAAAAGAATAAATACAACTGAATTATAGGCATAATTAATATCAAATAACAATAGAAGTTCTCATCTATACAATTTAAACAAAAGTTCATATCAGGGTTTATTTGCTCTTCTTATAATTTTCATAATATTAGAAGAAAGATTTTAACATTTGACAGCCTAAAATTGGATATAGTATTATTTACTAGTGAATGTCAGACACATATATATTCCATTGGCTCCATGGGAATGGAAATAACACTGCAAGTTATAGAGATCTGCAGCAAAAATATCTCTAGTTAAACGTAAACCTGCTACTTGAAAATATTCATAATACTGAAATTAAAAGATTTGCACCTTATCGAAGACAAATCAGCATATAAGGTTTCGTCAGTCCCTGTATTCAAGATATTTTAGATATGACATGAAGCCATGGTAGTATGGAGAACAAATTGAATTTGCAACTATTATTTTTCTTTATCTTACGGGTGTGGTTATGGAAGGACATTAAAAGCGCAAATATTTGTCTTATCAAGATTTCTACTCGTTATTAAACTATTTATTGATTGCCCTAATTTTATCACCAGAACCTATTTGCACAAATTTATGAATTGCTTGATTTTACTTGAAATCTTTCATATTTGATTTTTCTTTTTGAAAATTCTAGTTTATTTAATTCCTTTCCAAACATCACCTGGAGTGTCAGGTCGATTTTCACTGCATATGCACATCAAGTTATGAATTATTGCTCATTGTCATGATTCTCTGTGTTATCTTTATGATTAAACATCTTATACAATTTTGAAAAATACATAATTTATAAAATTTTTTTTTTTTCAAACATTTCCATATAAATATTGCTGAGGACTGGTGATTTAATTGATCGAGCCCGACTCGGTTATATATTTATATATTAATTATATATAGTATAATTAATATATAATATTATAAATATATATAATATATATATAATTATAATATATATATATATATATATATATACTAATTAGTAGTTTATATATATAAATCTGGACAAGAAAATAAATATGGTGATTAATATATATATATATATATAATATTAATTAAATTAATTAAAAAAACTATATATATAATAGATAAAATATTATAATAATTTTTTTGAATTTAATATATTATAATATATATATATATGAACCCCTCACCCAGATGGCCCTAGAACCCGCCTACCTTCGACTGTCTTAATACATTACTAGATATCATAATCACTAGAAATGCTTAATAGGAACTAATTAGTGACTATTCTTTATTTGTTTCTTAATAAATTAAGTAATTTTTAAATCGTTCAGAGAATGTTATGGGGCAGGATATCAATATTGATTTAGATTATGATGTAAATATGCTTTACAACGTTATTGATGAAGGCATGAATAAAAAATTGCATCTCTCTCTCTCTCTCTCATCGCTCTCTCTCTCTCTTCATCTCTCTCTCTCCTCTCTCTCTTTCTCTTTCTCTTTCCTTTCTCTTTTCTTTCCTTTCTCTTCTCCTTTCTCTTTCTCTTTCTCCTTTCCTTCTCTTTCTCATTCTCTTTCTCCAGATAGCGAATTCACCATAAATCTCGTACATACCATTAATTACCTAAGAAAAAAAAATAAAATACTTCTCTCGGCAAAATAAAAAATTAAGTCATATATAAGGACAGAATACAGAATAGTCCACAAATTATGACCTTTTAAGAATGATCCTCGCCTGAAATATCCCCTACAGAGACTTTGGACCGTCAAAATTACGTAATTTTGGCCCGTCTCGATCTATTACACATCCCTTCTTTCAGAAAACATAAGTCTCAAAATAAAAATTAACTCTATCATCAATTCAAAAATATCTTTCCTAGACTAACACGACACAGAACATATCTTAGTTAACTGAATCAGATCTACCTTAATACGCTTATTCTCAACGACTTTTGGGCCCTGCTTTTTGCGGTTGTACAATATCTCGAGGTAGTCCGTTTCTCGTATGAGAGGAGTGGGAGGGTACAAAAGTTAAAAAATATTTATTAATATATATATATATATATATAGATATATATATATATCTATAATATTATATATATTATATATATATATAATTATCTATATATATATTATATATAGAATATATTTATATAATATATATATAATAATGAAATTCTTTGTCATAAATGATGTGTAAATAATATTATGCGCAATGGCATACCTATAGTTTTTCTAAAAAATTAGCTTTTATTTAAATCACTAATAATGAAAAAAATCATAAGAGTTTGTTAACGAGTTTGAGGTCAATTAGATCTAATCTAGCCAGTAAACATAAATTAATAAAATTATATATATTAATATTAATTATATAGATATATATAGATATATATATATATATATTTATATAAATATATAATATTATATATAATATATAATATATAATATATATATATAATATATAATATATATAATATTATATATATATATTATATGTATACCACACGACTAATATTTACTACACGTTGTAGCTCGATCCACTTTATTGTTTCTTTGTTCTTAGAAATCAAATTGCTATTTAATAAATGGCCTGGTTATCTAATTTTATGATATTTTCTTCTATTACTCGTGTTAACGATGGCGAAGATTGAGGTTGATAAGTATTGAGAGGTCAGGAGATCAGGAAGGAACCACAAGGAATATCCTAACTGTAAGGGAACCCAACCGTCTTCTACTTGCTCTTTATTCCCTTAATCGAACGGTCTATGCGAAAAACCTTAAGCCACCATATAAGGTTATAACACATACTAAAGAAAAGCCTTTTCAGTGTTCCTTTTGCTGTAAGAGGTTTAGTAAGAAGGCGAATTTGAACTCTCATATGCGAATTCATACGGGAGAAAAACCGTATCATTGTGACAAGTGTCAAATGAGATTTACCCATAAAGTTAGCTTAAAAACTCATCAGTTGAGAGAGAAAAGTTGTGGAAATTAATTAATTTAATGGCATTACTCAAGGTTCCTTAACCTAACATTTAAGCAATGTATTACTCAGATTTGTTTTTGAATTTTTTTTTTTTTTACATAGTTTGGAAATATGTAACCTAAGTAGTTGATTTTGAAAATGAACTGATATTCAAAATTCTCTACTTTATGGTTTAGGTGGTCCAGACAATCTTCTTGACAATTAACAATTCTCCTAATATTTCTATTCTTCACATATTCTGCTTACCATCCTACATTTTTCAACTATCATATCTAAACTCCAAAAGGAACTTATCTAATCTTTATCTCTTTCTTATGAATTATTTTGGAACATTTCCACGTTTGCCACCTCTAATGTCTTTCCAGAACAAGATTGAGAAAATGATGCAACTATCAATTTTTATTCCTGATAGTCTTGAAATCGAACTTTGCATTCTAGAGACAGATAAAATCCAAACACAAATTTTAACTAGAGCATTGCTTATATGGATCACCTTTAGTATATACATAGCCTTCCTGTGCTACCCGAGGTGTGAGGGAGCGCTTGGACCAAAAATCTCTTTCGAGCACGACCTCAAACGCCAACCTCGTTTCCAAGCTCTGCTACAACACGCGCATTGATATAAAGGTTACACTCACCTATATGGCCCAGGTGGGCCACAACCTATTATATGTCTGAAATTAATAATTCTCAAAAATTGGTTCAAAAACAAAAGGGAGAGCTTGCTTCTCTTTTCGTCGTACATGAGATCTGTATCACTGAAAGTTACTTACTAGCTACACTTGTTCTGATGACGGGAGAGCTGGCTAAGATTGGTCCTGCGATGATGTTGTCTCTGCAAGATGTGGGAAAACTCTTTACTAATTAGCCGTCCGACACAACCAGTGGATCTTATATCTCATCAACGTTTGTGCCTCTCCTTCGATGTGAATGAATAGTGGTCTTCATTGACACCTTCATGAGCAAGACTTCATCGCTGCTGAGAAGCCAAAACAAAACGTTCATGGATTGCAGAATTGAATATTGGGGTCGTTTAACAGAGGGTAATTGGCGTGTCTGTTCTGTGATCCTTTCCTTTTTATGCTGTGATATATTATCCTAGACACATTCTACGGCACCATTCCTCGCATCCAGTTGCGTGCCCATATATAACACTGTAATCAATATTTTACACACCCTCCTATTCTTGTCGAGGCCAATGGCACACACCGATCCTCAAGTAACACTCCTTGTGACTCTATTTGCGTGTCAAACTCCTAGATTGAGAGACAATACATGCTACTTTCTACACTCTTGCGGTCTCATCCGAGCGTCTTCCGGTGCACAAAGACATTGTGAAATCTAGTTATTTATTGCTCCAACATGAGTGTTCTTCTTCGTCCTTGAAGTCGCCTTACTTTTAATATATATATACTATATAAATATATACTCGTCCACTCTACCATACTCGCTTATAATACAACTACGGCTATACTATCATTTACATTCACTTTCCACATATTGAACCAATAATACCATCTCTCAACATTACTATATTCTTATATAATTTACTATATCTAATATATATTAAGCCTACTAATATACTCATTTCCTTACACACCTACTATAACCGGAAACTCTCTATAATACGTTCATTCTATCCCTTATATTAAATGTGGAATTATACTGCTATCACTCCACCATAACATGACTCCCTCCCTCACAGGACTCTATGTCCATAGTATTCATAGATGTAGCTGAGAGATATACACATTGCAGCTATCTCACAAAAAAGTATTAATCGCGCGATCTGCAGATAAACTGAACATCGGTAATGCGCGATACGCCATAGTCGGAGATACTTACCGCTTAACAGCCATATCATCTCACTAAATATAACACATGATAATAACATCCCTCGTTTGATATATTATATATACCTACTTAGCGCGAGCGCTGGACCCTGGGTCCGGCGCACGGGCCCTGTCTGAGCAGTCACTATACGGTTGTGAGGGCCACTCAGTGGCAGGGCTAGGCGCGACGTTCGCGGTCTCTATGGTTGGAGCCGTATTATCTGTGGCGAGAGCTTAACGCCTATGTCTTACTAGCTGACTCTGCTTGTCGGTGACCTGCGAATCGCCGCTGTGTGTATACGCCGCCTCTGTCGTGAGTGTTATCGCGAGATTTCGTCTGTCCCTACGTATAGTCCGTGAGGCGTATATGAGCCTGCGCTCAGCGGCCGGTGAGGCGTGTAGGGCTGCGTAGATCGGTGAGATCTCAGCCTGACTTATCTAGGGCCCGATACTGCCAGTAGATTAGGCTCGACGCGCTTTCGCTTTGGTCAGCCTTCCTATGTCTTTAATCTGCCTTACGATGGAATCGATGAGTCTCACACTGCACGCAGCTTGCTGGCTTTATTGCGTCATGGTCCATGATACACTCCTGCGATGCGCCTCGTTTCGTGTTAGCTCTGCACGGGCTGTTATGTCTGTTTATCCCGGTCTTCTCTCGAGCCTTTTTCTGCTAACAGCCGCTCGTCGTCGTGTGCGTGACAATATCTGTGAGGCCGGTCTCACTCACTGATGTTCTCGACCGGGCTACGTGCCGATATCCCGCTCTCCTGGTGCGCCTTATATAGTAGCTATGGTCGTGCTATCGTATGAGATTGAGTCATCGCTGCGGTGACTAGCCGCTTGCATCCTAGGCAACAGGGCGTGAGCGATGATCTTTATCATCGCTCAGTATCTCCCGCGTCTAGAGCCTCTATATACTACAGCTTGAGGTGAGCTCTATGAAGTATATCCACTGCGAGTCACGAGAGGTGAGTCTCTATGCGATCACCTCGCGATACTCACTACTCTGCGTATATTCTCGCTAAGCAGGTTTGGTTTTCTCTTTCTATTTTATATCCTGGCACTCTCACCATGCCACGTGAGTATATGCGTGAGTATCTATATATATGCGCCTATTCTTATGTATTATATGCACAGACTTAATGTTCGAAGATAACTACATATATAGGATTATTACATGATATGGGTATAGTATATACAGGTATTGCTACCAATCACGCAGGGCTTTGCCTTCGTCCAACTCCGCTAATTTAACTCTAATAATAACCATCTATCCAATCTTGAGACACCGGATATTAATTCTTACAGCATCCTACGCTTCATACTATCGAGTCATACCCATTAACTTATTTGATTATCCATCGTCACCAAGTACTACATAACCAACTAACCATATATCGACTAAATTAACTATGCCATTATAAGCATTTACCTTTAACTCATATCATATTAGCATTATTCTAATAATTCATTATTAGTTCATAAAATACTATATATAATATATTAATTATATATACTAGGAGTATAATATCATATATGTATAACTATTATAGTATAATTATAGTTATAGTGATAGTATATCATAGTTACATATATGTATTAATAATGATATATATTAAGTTATATATATATAGTATATATATATATATCATATTCATATATATTTATTATTATATACGGGTACGTATGTAATTTAAGAAAAAAATAGTATATAAGTATAGTATATATTATTAATTATATATATATATATATATATTAATATATAGTATATTATATAGTTATTATATATTATATTACTATATAATTATAATCTATATGTATATATATTATTAATTTAATTTAATATATTATATATATTATAGTAAATATACCTATATAGTATTGAATATATATATTAATAAAATATATATATATATTAATATTATATATAGTATATATATATATATATATAATATATAGTAATAATATATATATTAATATTAGATAATATATATATCACGTATATATATTATATATATATACTACTATATATAATATTAATATATATATTAGTTTAATATTATATATATATATATATATATTAGTAATTAGTTATATAATATATTATTATATATTATTGATATATCAATATATATATATATATATTATATATATATATATAATAGATTATAGATATATATATATTATATTTTTATATATACATATATAGTTAATATTTAAAATATTAAAGTAATATATATATAATATATATATTTAATATCTATATAATTTGATTAATATATATATATATTTATATATAAATATAATATATATTATATATTAATATTAATTAATTAATATATATATATATATAGCTTAATTTAAATATAATTAATGATATATATTAATTATATAATATATATAAATATTATACTACTAGTTAATTAATTTAATAGTGAGTTGTAATTAATTAATATAAATATGATATATATATAATATATTAATGACTAGGTTAACATGTTTAATAAATATAGTATAATTATACTTTTATCAGGTAATAGGTTGAGTAAAATCGTTGATAATTTCACCTGTATGCTTATAATTTACACCAGTTCATTGAGTTCATATATGATATATGAAAGGCTAGAATGTTGGGCATAGGGAGAGGTGACGGAGGCGCTCCCATGTTGCCTTATATTCAATCAAGAAATACTCTCTTGCGTGATTGATTTGGTGCAATGTATTTTCTTTATGCCTCAGGAAATGGATTACCGAAAACGAAACAGATTCTTGTATTAGCACCTGATGCCTGAAAATTGCCTCCTTTTTGTGGAAAGAGAGACGAGTGATGATATGGTAATATTCTTCGAATTTTTAATGGGGAAGTTTCAATGTTTGAATCTTATATCGAGAATTAGCTTTTCTAAAATATGCTAGAAGTTATATTCTCTAATAGTTCACATGCAGAATCTAATATGTCAGTGACGCAAGTCCAAGTATCAGTCTATATCCTCTCTCACCTCACTCACCTCTCGACCAAGCAACATATCTGGATTAGATAATTAACTGGTCTTTATTACCAAGTGTAATACGGGAATGTGACTCATTATCAACAGTTTTTTAAATCAGAAGAATTTCCAAAACAACCAACTGAAATCTCTAAATTATAAAACTACAATTTTGTTTTAATAAATCGAAGACTATTACTGTTTTATTTAAGAACGCAACTACTTCTTAGCGTCATTCTCTAAGAAATATCAGTAATAAATTAACTGATGATCTTAAAAGCAGGAAATGGAGAATAGCAAGAGTGAAGCATGTAAGAAGAGAGAGCTCATCGAGCAAAACATGTTTGTGATGAAATTCAACCACAGCGAAGAGGTAGACATGAAGGGAGGTGGCAGAAATAATCAGATCTTCAAAGATGAATAAAGAACATTGAAATTATAGAGGAATATGAAATGAACCTAAAGCCCATAACTCGCTGCCAATTATAAATATATCAATATATTACATGAGGGTAAGAATTCTAATGGATATGAGAACTATATAAAATGTGTAACACCGGGTGTGCTTAGTAGGTCATGGGTCTGGCTCCCGCCCACACCAGGACACTCACTTTGAAGGACCTCTCCAGAATTATTCACTGAAAGAGATGGATTTTTTATATGTATATCCCTAATATGATTGAGAAGTGAGCTGCAGATAGTTTAATAAAAAAATGCAGAGAAAAGAGTGTATAGATTAAGTGAAATGAAGAGTTTAGCTGTGACTTTTGGTTAAGGAGATACTGTCACGAGATTAAATACAAATATTAGCATACGTTATAGATATCTAATGTTTAACAAGGTCTCTTCATGTATGATTTTCATTCAGATTCTGTGTTGAGTATAAATAATTCAAATTTTTGTTTTCTATTTTTGCTGTTTAGATATCAGAGTTGCAATCGGGCTACCAGTCAGTAGCACACTAATTAGTCATGCAATACATCAATAACTTGACTATGATCATAGATGCAATATTTACATGCATTTGCACGACCACATTGGGTAAGCTGTGATAAGAAAAGAATGTATTACTGACTAGGTTATGGAAAAAGAAAACGTAGCTATTAGTAGGATGATATAGTATTGGTCGAGCTTATGCAAGAATACGAATTATACTATATATTTCCTGATAGTCATATATTATTGATGAGAGTAGTTTTGTATTATTCACTGTGTTTTATTGTATCTAGAGTAGCATATGTTCATTCATTGCCAATTATTGCTAGTATATTAATTCACATTTAAATTTCTTAGGGAAAGGCATCTGGGAATGGTGTAGGGCTCATAGTTCTTTAAATATTTCGATACGAGGGGTCACAGTATAGTATCACGAGAGGAGTAAGTCTGAACAACTTTAATTATCGTTACCTTCTGGCCGCCATTCAAATATTTCTATCGGGTGTGAGAGGGTGAGAGGGTCATTCTCACGTGAGAGTAATATCTCATTAATAAGTTAATATTAATTATCGTAACATCTCCCGTTCATATGAGATCATTGTTTACTATCAGTTGAAATGTTGTGGGGGTCGAGAGGGCGAAAGAGGGTGGTATCAGCACTTATTAATGGAAAAGAAATCCTGTAGATAATGGTTTAGAGAGAGTAGAGAGAGCAATGAGTGAGATGCATGATTGTATACATTTCATTTCCTCAACATTATCATGTGGGCTTCTGAATTAGAGAAGTCGTGCTAAATATTGAAGTGCCAGGTTATCATTACGCTCCGCTAGGATTATCATTTGTGCCTTCGGACGAATAGATGGTGTATGAGGAAAGACTACCCTAGTTAGATCAAGTTGCGGGTTATCAGAAATTTATTGGGATGAAAAGCGAATGGACTATCATCCCCTTTACTACATCGGCTCAGGATAAGATAAAACTGAATGGACGATTACCAGACTCTTCTATGGCTATTGTTGAAGTCTATCCTTTGAGAGAGAGATTAAAATTGAGCTGAACGGCGCTTCAGTCCTTTTCCGTTCTTTCTTACATATCTGGGCTCTTCCACGACACATAAGATAAATAGAATAATATAACCGGGTCGCTTTGCCTCCCCCTAGCGCTTCTCAGCTTTTTTGTCTGCAGAATAATGCACTAAAAACACTCCGAGAGTGTGCCTTACTCATCTATTCTGACTAGTCTACTGGGGTCGGAGAGTAAAGATGATAATATGAAGCTGCAGAGTGATGAAATTAGCTTCTGTCTCCGCTAGTCCTTGAGGCGAGCAAGTGTTGCTGCGAAGAGGTAAGACAATAAAGAATGGAATGGGAGCCTATTAGCCCACTTAGTATGACATCGGTGGTTAGATAGGTAATGCTATAAAATTAAATTGTAGATTACATCCTGCCCTATCGACGTAGAGTCGAGACTCCTGAAAAGTAAGATAAGAATGAATTGATAAACCTTCCTCCTTCTGTGTCCATATCATCTTGAATCTCTATTGAGACACAGATAATTAAGAGTAGACTTTCACCATTCTTCCTGCCGTGCTCATAATTGGCACATTGATCCTCCGACCAATTTCAGATAAACATCCGAACTTGCCATGGATGAATGATCTATGCACCCGCTTTCCACACAGACTACCCTTGTGCCAGGTTCTCAGTATAATCACATATGATATGAAGATGAAGTAACTATTACCCCCGGCGCCCATCTCATGTCCATTTGTCTCGACATAAAGATCTTATTATTAAAAAAAATGTGAAGCCTTTTTGTAAGTACAAATACAAGCTTTCTAATCCGCTGTAGATTTTAAGTTGCCTAATTTAAGTAAAACGTATCAAGCCAATAGAATTAAAAAATAATCGTTGTAACTGCAGATTTAAAAGTCTTAACGTCTTATCCAAGCAAGCTCCCTTTGCAATATTTAAATAAATACTAACCAATAATTATAATATAATGGATGGAATTTAACATAATAGTATAATAAAAATGGGTAAACTATAGATTGATCAATGATGATCTTATAAAATCTAATATACATTATAATATATAATATTTAATATAAAATCACAAATGAGTACTAAGCCCCTATTATAATCCCTCTATGTATATATAATATAATGAGTGAGATAACAAAATCCCGAGGAGAAGGATAGATTAGATAAGTAGAGTAATTAGTAATATAATTGTCTCATATACAGATATACTATCATTCATAAAAATTATTCAATTAATAATATAATATAATTTATTGATATTAATTATTTGGACCGCTTTTTTAACACAGATAGTTATCTTTGTTTTCCCATTACTATTTTTATCCTCTTTTTTTTTTTAAACATCATAATGGATTTTCTTATTTTCAAAAACACCCTGAGATGAGCGCCTGAAATCTTTACGATATATATTCACCCAAGATTACCACTACTCAATTATAAGTTTAATAATAATGAAAATACTAATTATGAAAATAGTCGGAGTAGTCCACAAATAAAAATGAGGATATATGAAGATCTAATAGATCGAGATACACGTAATTGAACATCACAAATATATCGATCACACTTAAATGATTACATTAATTTAAAGTGATATCACTAGAGCACGTACGTATATATACCATTAGTAGTCAAAATAGAAGAATAACTAATAAATATATAAATAATACTTCATCAATAGTAAAGATATAATAATACTAATCGAAGATAATTAATTAATAAATCGAATAGATTTACCTACTTGAGAATAATAATGTTAAGTAAGTTATCACGAGAGATTGCGAGAGGCTAATTCTAATATTAATCAATAATACGATCAATAATAGTATACGTAATGTTTAATTTAAATGCAACTGTCTGGTTCACAGGTAGCACCTCGAGGACTTAGCGGTTTTAGTTTTACAGCTCACAATCAATATAATATAATATATTACATCAATAAGTATGATATTATTTAATTAATTACATAATCAATTAAATAATATATAATATACAATAAATTATGTTCGAAACTAGATCATAATAATAATAATAATAAATAATAATAATATAATAAGATATACATAATAATAAAATTAATAAATAATACATAAATTTAATAATATTGATTATAATACGAGTCTATATTTTATATGAGTGATTGTCTATAGATATATTACATCGATTATTATTTTATTGATTAATTATTAATTTATCTATTTTCATGATATTCATTAATTATTATTATTATTGATTTATTTATTATTATTATAAATAATGGCAAAATATAAAAAAATCTCAAAATCTTATAGAATATATATATTCTAGGATATTAGTTAAGTTTGAATGTAAGGATCACACTAATATTAATTATCAGGTTATTATAGTTTTATTAGGAGTTTAATTTATATTGTATTCTTACTCCTATTATTAAGAGAGAAATTTTGTCGTGTTTATGTTTTATTTCAGTGTCTCATTCATTCCCGTAACGTCTATCCTTCCATTCATATTTATCACTCCCTGCGCTGCGTCGCATGATAGTTATTACTACTCGTTACAGCTTTCTGTGGCACTGCACCCGACTCATTCTTGATATTAAAAAAAATTGAGTAAATTCGTGGCATGACCTCCTGTTGATCAGCTCGGTCCTCCTTTTTCTGGAAGGATGCTGTAACGGTATTCAGTGGTCAATCTTGGTAAGTATGATCATCAAGAACACACGTTCATTTATTCATCCAAAGTAAATTTGGTTAGACATTTCGAAGTTGCCAAGTTCTCTAACCTGATACATCATTGTGTTATTAGCTCAAAAGAATTATCACTCTCTCCATGTATACTATTACAATGCGAGAGCTCAATTGGTATGCCTCTTAAGTGACAAGAGCTTTCACTAGTTCTTCTTTACTATATCTCTGAACACATATTACTGATCATGTTTAAAATTGAATTTTTCTTCTACTGATCTCTTTCTCATACAATTCATCCGTCTCGTCATACGTCTCTGCGGGGTTCTTCTCTCTCCTTCTCTCTGCTCTATTCTCTCTTTCCTCTCTCTCTCTTCTAATATTAATATTCTACTATTCAAAATTACTTAAAAGTAGAGATAAAATGTTGCATTGGTCAGCCAATGGATTTCTTATTGGTTGATATTTTTAAAAAAATAAAAAAAAAAAAGGAGTATTACTAATAACGAATTATTTTCTGGGATCGCACAACGTCATGCGATAAGCCGCAATTTTAACTCTATAGGGCCGACATACGAGGTTGAGGTCTCTGAAGAATGCCTGTCAAGGAGGCTACAGAATATTCTATACTTTCACGATTAACTAGAAAAGACATATGTAATATCGTGTCAACTTTTAAGAGTATGGAATGTAAAGCTTTTCTACTAGAAATACGGGGGTGCCAACATGGGGAAATTAAGTATAGGCAGACTTTAATTATGCACTATGTACGTTTAGTAGATATGTCTGTTTCTACCAGCTTCTTATAGCGTAAACTCCGAGTCTGAGCGCGCCCGGGCTTAGGGTCCATAACTTGAGTTAGCAATCTCGTGATTGTATCTATCTGATTAGGATGACCTCCTTTATGCCATGATGAATTTTATGAGTTGCATGATCATATAGGAGTATTATTTCTATTTTTTGTTATTATTCGAAGAATCTGACTTTGATAGCTTAAGTACAACGTTTCCTTTGCTTGCTACATGTAATAGACTGTGTCACCACTTCTAGCACATATAGTAAGTGATACTAATCACGTGTGTGGGTGAATGATGTGGAAAAGAGTTTGTTTTCGGGCCGGAATAATGATATGTGAGATGATATGTTCTCATTGATAACAATGTATATTATAGTTTAAATTTATCACAAAAAGAAATGATTGACCACCAGAGCCACTCTTTCACCACTTCCAATTGTCATTTGGTGGCAACACGTACACTGAAACCCAACAGGTAAATAGATTGTTATTCTCAGTAAGACAAGTGTACGTGACAAGAGTTCGTTAGTGTTAAGAGTGAAGTAGACTGCGTGATGTCTGAGCAAGTCAAAGAGCATGACGCGAGAACGAGCAGCATGATTAGAGAGTCACGCAGACACACAGACCTGACGTCACAGTCTCTAGCACCGAGGAACGTGAGGTAGAATGAGTTGACGCAGGACGTCCGTCACGGTTTGCAAGTACGCACAGAGTATTCAGACGCACGCGCGACCTGAGAGTGCTCCGCGCATGGCATCGGGAGATATGCCACGGAACGCGTTTGACATATAATTTGAGCTTGGGAGTTGCGGTTTGGAAGGCGGATTCGGATCGAGATAGCTGAAATACCTCATGTTATATGTGAAGAAGATGATAGTAGAGTACCCGGTATGAAAGTTTTTAGCTATGAAAAATCCCAGGGGGCGGAGCGACGTTCGCAAACTACCACATGGAGCAGAGAAGAGATTAAATTTTGTGCTCCATCACGATTGAAAGACAGCTTAAGATGGAATTTTGAGTAGCTAGATGATGAAGTGACGGATAATGAGAGATGATGAGGAGTAGAGATGATGATTAGGAGATGAGAATAGCGGCATTGTAGAGTGAGAGAGAGAGAAGATGAGAGCAATGAAAAAAACATACTTTCTTTCTTTTCTTCCTTTATTTGTTTTTTCATTCGGCGGTGCTGCTATGTTGTGCGGCCCTCGAAAATGGTATGAGTTTGGGTTCGGGTGCCGGGTATCCCTACCGTGCTGTTCTGGTTGAGCCGTCCGTCGAGGGTATCGGGCTCGGAGGTGTGTGTACCTGGGGATCTCCTACCGTGCAGACTGTAGAAGCTATTTGCGATTGTCTAGAAGAGTCGTGTGTATGGCCCTTATTCGATTGTATCTGTAGGAAATTGAGAGGTGTCTTGGTTGATTGGTCGTCTGGCCGTGTAGTGTTTTTTTGCGCGTGGCGGCTTTCCCCTGGTCACCCCCCTTGCGGTGCGCGTGTGCTGGTGTATATATATCACTCCGTCTATTGCGGAATAGTAACACGTAGGAAATTAGTTTTTTTATATATTTATACCAGGGCAAAGAATCAGAAGATAGCTAATGGGAAATAGTCTTTTGAAGCTTGATTGTGAGAGAGAGTAAGTATCGCGCTGTTCCTCATGGTTCGACGATACCCCGCATTCCCTCCGCCCCCCTGCCATGAAGGGATATGTACTTCTTTGTTCGGGAGACTAATACGGGTTTGTCGACTGTGGGCGCGGTTTAGGGTTTTCTATGTTGGGTTGTGATACTGCTATGCCAGATGATTAGGTTTGTGTTTGGTGTGTGGAAGGAGGGGTGTGATCGGGGGTGGTGTGTTGTTTGCGGGCCTCTGGGTGGGCTGTTGCGTGCCTGCGGCCTCGTCTTGGCGCGGCCCTCATGTTTCCCCCGGCCTCGTCCCGTTTGTGTGTGTTTCTTTCCTGTTTTTTTTTCTCTCTCTTTCATGAGTGTTAGGCGTTGTGCGGGTGATTGGGTGGTTGGGAGTCTTGCCCGTTCGTCCGCGAACCTCTGTGCGCTGTTGCCGTCGTCATCTGTGAGTATGGCTTGAGTTAGAGGGGCGGGTAGGTTGTTTTTGACGGAGTAGGGCGTTCGCTCGCAGTTGTGTTGTTATGGGATGGAGAGAGGTCGCCCACTGCTGCTCTCGCTGTGCGTGGTGGGCTGGGTTTGTTCGTGGACCTGTCGGTCTTAGCGTGCGCTCTGGTGCTGCGGCTGCTGTGAGCCGAGCTAGATATATATGAGAATACCTGGTGAGATGTTTTGATTCTTCGATTTCTATGAGAAGGAGGTATATGTGTAAAGTAATAACCAGTTTTTTGAAACAGCGAGAGCGTCTCCCTTAGTACATACTCAGAAGATATACGAGGTTAGAGAGTAGAGATAGAGAATTAGCTATTAGGGTCAGAAATAAAAAAAAAAAAAATAAAGAGTATGAATGATTTTGTTGGCGTCGAAGATGTTGAAGTAGCTGATCGGGAATTTAAACTCAATGATAGGGTTGGGAGGATAATATCTATGTTGTTTTATTATTTGCAAAATTAATATGGGATAATTTCTAATTAAGAGATAGCCAGAGGAGGAAGTAGCGGGGGGGGGGGGCGGAGAGGAAGAATTTAACTGTGGAGTGCAACAGAGTCAAGTATAAAGAACCGATTGTGTTATATTAATCAGCGTATATGATAAGTTAAATACGATTCAGAGTCCCACCCTGTAATGCATATATCTTATTTCATTCAGTTTGAGAATGATCAATATAAGACTTGTTAATTCATAATTCTGGACGCAATGATTGAAGTGTTTATTATGTAATTTATGCAAAGCAGGTAAAGTAGGTTTATTGGTGGATGTGCTTAATAAGTATCGCCGTAAGTCAGTAAAGTTCAAAACTCATAAATTTTGGTTGTTTAACTCTAGATTAAAGGGATATAAAGTGATGAATGTTCTCGATGTGATAAGTGAAATCTGTGTGTGCGCGTTGATATGGTGAAAAAGCAATGTTGAATATTTTGGGGAGGACTTAATTAGCAAAAGAGCGAAGAGGTGAGGCGTGCAGAAAAAGATGTTGAGTATATATATGGTAATAAAACCATGGAAGGTATAGCATGGAATTACTGTGTGAACATGAAATCAAGGAATGGAGGGAGATTGGATAGCGAAGTTGTGTAACAAAGCGTCTGTGGAGGATACAGCTCCGGAGGGTTAAAGGAAAGCAGTTGTGGTGATTTTGATTCTAAGGATCGATATTTTCGATAATTTCCAGTTCATTTTCTTATTCCTAGTTCATTCCTTATTCAGTTCACTCGACATTTATGTGAATATGTATACACATTGCACCCTGTGCCTCATTTTTTTTTTTTTAAGAGAAAAAGAAAAAGAAAAAATTATAAAAATAAAAATTCAAAAGCCGAGAAATCTTTATTAGATATATAGGAGGGACTGTTCGATGTCCTTGGTTATTGAAGGAGGAGGACAACACACGCAGAAAAAAATGGAGACTCTCCAGGTAAGAAGCGGCAGGGGAAGGTAGGATTTCACACAAGCTAGATGAAGGGCTGCTCGATAGTGGCTATTAAACTGGCAAGAGATCTAGAAATAGAGGGCCGGATAATTGAAGAATTAATGGTGGGTAAACTAAATTGAAACTTAAATTACATGTTTGTTTTTTTTTGTTTTTTTTACCCTTGGAATTACGAGTGATAATCTTGAACTGAGGATTTGGGCTATGTCTATGCAGTGATTCCTCTCATCCTCGCACGGCGTAGAACGTGTCGCAACCTCTAAAGTTGGACGAAGTTCATATTATATCAGAGCGATATATCCTTTGTCAAGGAGAACGGAAGGGTAGGGTTCAGGAGAACACACACCCTACCGCGAAACGGAGAGCATGTAGTGCAATATTGTGGTGATTATTGCTTGTTTTTTGTATCTTACGGCCGGGCGGTGTTATCTTTCACGACTAGAACATTCCATGCACCGTGTCCACTACCGACCACCGTGTTATATGAGGCGATTTTTTATATGTTGTGTCAGTTTTAGACAAGGCTACAAGCTTGGGGAATGGAAGAACTTATTGTTTATATTTCTTCCTTTCTTTTTCAGCATCGTTGAGACTGCTGCTTTCCTTATCTTTTTCTGTTATTGTTTATATTTCTTCCTTTTTTTTTCAAAAAAATTGTCGTTGAGAAGGAGATTTTTTTCTAGTCTTTCTTAAAAGGTTTTTTTTTTTCTACATGCCAGTTTTTTTTTTTTGTTATATGTAGTTCGTCAAAAAAAAACAGATTTTGTATAACGTATTTTAAAATTATTTTCTGTTTTCCTTTTCACAAGGGTGAGGTGTATTGTTCGAAAATAAACCTAAGAATCCATAAATACCTTAGAATCCGCCGATCATCCTTAAGGTATTTAAAATAGTAGCGAGGGGCGAGCCGCAGCCTCAACCTCGCCACGTTATATATCTATATAGGAGAGCGCCATTAGCGAGCCCCCTAAGCCAGACCACGAGTGAGTAAATATGCCCCCTCGTCTTTTGGGTGTACAGCCGGTGCGCTCTTTGTAGATATCCATTGGCCCACCGTATATCCCAAACCGCGTACCTCACCTTTATGGGGGAACTTATTTCTGATTTAGGTAAATTTTATTTATTTTTTGTATTGTTATTTTTGTTGGCTATATTTCCGTTATGATACGAGGATAGTATCCTTACCTTGTATTTTGATTGACGAGGTTCTCTTGTGAGATCACCTAAACCTGTAATTAAGGCTGCTTGTGCGAGTCTTGAACCAGGTAGTGAAGGTCTTAATGTATTGTGAGCACTGGTGCCTTCTGCTAAGATGCTACAAATTTTTACTTAACATTATGAATGCACTATTGAATGGAGAAATGAAAAGAAAAGAACATACTGTATGTACACTTAATGAATTTGCAACAGAGATGAAATGAATTAATGTGGTCTGAATATTCGTGGAGCTATTGGTGGTTAATCAGTCTCGGCTTCTTCAGTGCTTGTGTGGATGGCCTTTCACTCGCATGGTAAATGTCAAGGTAATGTAATCGTCTTATCGCGCGTTGCAGATACTTCTATTACTTAGCGGTTTCGTTGCTAGAATAGGAATCGAAAGTCGGTCGCGATTGCTTCAGAGAAGGGCAGCTGAATCGAATTTTACCGAGATCCAGGTTAGAACGCAGTGGGAGTGAGGACGGGGGAATCGACGGTTGGGGTATGCAATGGGTCGTAATTATAAAACTTATGTTACTACTTGGATTCAGTGTGACTGGTCAAAAGAAGTTGAGATAGGGTATGCTAGTATGAGAAGAGCTCAGGTCGTGACGTGGTTATGCGACCAATGGGAGCGTACACGCAGCTACGGGTAATGTGGCGTGCCGCCTGTTGGTTCGCCCTGTCCCACGTTCATCTTCTATCAATGCAGATGACTTGAATTGCGTGTCGGCTTAATCTAACGAAAGGATCCTATTGAGAAGGCGATTTCTATTCGAGAGGGCCCCCTTCGGACGGTCCTTGTCAAGCGCAGCAGGTGGAGAGAGGTAACCTGGAGTGAGATTGAGAGCAGCTAAGCGTGGGTGGTCGGTTTGAGGAAGCAGTGATCCTGCAGAGTTGCAGCCCCTACATGTTGGTATTAGTTTGTGGAGGACTCAAACGCGGGCACAGAGCATATACAGAGAAATTTTATCAAATATTCTATTTTTGGAACTACTGCTTGTGACTATGAAAAGGCAGATATCATCTTGGATTTATCCCGCGCCTTTCGATTTAATAGCCGGCTAAAAACATATTTGTGATGAGAACGGGGACCGCTGGTGGCAATTAAATACTTGGTAGAGTGCAAAAGTGCGGGGTCTAAGTCTTGGCAATGGAGCAGGGTTTTTGACATGTGGGTAATGTTGTTTTTTGTTACTCGGATGTTAGGCCTAGTAGTGAATACTATGGTGTTGAATAAGAGATACTAGATCTACAGGTAAATCTTGTTCAGATGGAAAAATCTTGGGGGTGTGGATTCAGGTGTGAGGAAGAATTCATCCTAAAATGATGGTATGACCTTACTTACGGATTTGAGCTGCTTTGACTCAAAGAAATACGTGTAATATAATCAAAATGTGGTGGACAGAAGTGACAATACTATAAGGACCTTAAGTGAGAAATGCAATAGTTCAATAATGTAAATTTAAGGAATGACCAGCGTGGGCGCGTGCTGGCTATCGATGTCATATTATTCCTCTCTCTCATGGGGGGCGCTGGTTTGCCTTCATCGTTATCACTCTCTGT
>JABUQX010059165.1:0-29150 GCA_015478945.1 Trachelipus rathkii | reverse complement strand
TTATATTATATATATATATATATAATATATATATATAATATATATATAGGGTATATATATATATATATATAATATATATATATATATATATATATATATATATATATATAATATATAATTATATATATATATATATATTATAATAAAAGGTATATATATATATATATTATATATATATAAATATATAATATATATATATTAATATTATATATATATATATATATATATATATATATATATTATATAATATACCTATAAATATATATACTATAATATATATATTATATTATATATATATATAATATTAATATATATAAGCTGCCTATCCAATTATTAATCATACCAACTACGCACTGACATAACCTCTTATATCTATATATAAATATAACTATTTCTTTATATATCTTGAATATTTAAAAAAATCCAAAAAAAATAATACATAAATAATCTATATATATTATATATAATATATATATAAGGAGTGGCAAATATTTCAATCATGATCATCTTAGAATGTCAGAATGCAAAAGTTCGACCTTTTTACTTTTCAATCAACGTTAACCCAATGAAGGTGAATAATGATTTAACGCATGAAGATAAAGAATGAAATATTTCTCCTTGAAAGAACGCTTATTATCTCAAAAATAAATTTTCAAAATTCAATTATTATGTTATTATATTATTATTATATATTATTATATTATTATATTATTATTATATTATTATTATTATTATTATTATTATTATTATTATA
Organism: Trachelipus rathkii; assembly: GCA_015478945.1. NCBI lineage: Eukaryota > Metazoa > Arthropoda > Malacostraca > Isopoda > Trachelipodidae > Trachelipus > Trachelipus rathkii. The sequence continues at coordinate 28,396 of JABUQX010059165.1, read as the reverse complement.
CTTATTAATATTTAATTAAATATAAATTATAATTATATTATTAATTATAATTATAATTATAATATAATTATAATTATAAGTTATAATTAAATATAATGTATAATTTATATTATAATATTATTTTATATTATTATTATATTATTATTATTATTATATATTATTATTATTATATTCGTCATGTTAAAATTTTTTCTCTTCTTACTCTTTAGCCTATTCTTCTATTTATTTATAATTATTATCATTATTATTATATTATTATTATTATTATATTATTATTATTATTTATTATTATTATTATTATTATATTCATTATTCTATATTAATTATTTTTATCTAGTATTATTTTTTCAAAATATTTAAAATTTAACTTTAAATAACCAGAAATTCTATTGCTTTTATAAAAACTGAATAATTAAATAATTTCAAGGCATTCTTACCAGTTTGAATTTAATAATTGAGTTCCGCTAGTAATTTTAAAAATTATAATTTTTTTTCTTAGCATCATAAAAATTTTAATAAAACAATATAATCATGTGTAAACTAAAATTTAAAATTTAATGTTAAATTTTTTATTTTTTGTACTTATAAAAATGTTATTAATGAGTTTTGACCCGCCGTATCATTAAGCTATAATTTGCAAAAATTATTGTACAAAATCTTAATTTTGATGGATAAGTATTACAATTTTATATTAACGATATTTTAAATAAGGAGTACGTAATTACTTATTTCAAGTATGATTGTATGATTATACATATTGAAAACTCTTGACTTGTACTACCTTTTCCTTTTAAATAATACAGTTGATAACTTATTTAGAAAATAAATAATAATAAATATAATAGGTTTATTAATAGATAATAAAACTTAATAATAATAATAATAATAATAATAATAATAATAATAATAATAATAATAATAATAATAATAATAATAATAATAATAATAATAATAATAATAATAATCTCACCTTTCTCATCATCCATCTTGTTAGGTTAGATCCTGTCAAGATGTTGCACTTCAGTATTAGTTATCCAAATAGTGCCTCCTTTCACATCTCCACGTTTCTCCCCTCGAGCGTAATTGCTCTTCTCATCAGCATCCTTCCATCTTTTTCTGTCTCCCACTTGTCTCGTTCCGATAGTCTCCAATTAAGTAATCTTCGGGGGTATCTAAAGTCCTCCATTCTCTGCACATGACCGAACCATCTCAGCTGGTTTCTTCCAATACATTCCATTATTGGGCGGACTCCGAGCTCTTCTCTTATTGCCTCACTTCTAACTCTGTCCTTCAGCGTTACTCCTCTTATTAATCTTAACACTCGCATTTCCGCAGCTTCTATTTTACTCTTCTGCATCGTGTTAAGTACCCAACATTCCGACCCGTATAGTAATATTGGTCGTAGGATATATTGAAATCCAAACCCAGATTATTAAATTAATAATTCTGAATTTACATCTATATCCTATTCGTGTTTATTCAACGCACAATTATAAAGAAAACGGGTAGCGTTTGAATTATGGGATGAGAAAACCGGGTGCTTTAAAAACTATGCTTGAAGCGTTCTTTTTCGGGAACATGGATGGCTTAGTGGATAAAGCTCCCGGTTACTGTTAATTCAGAAACGCGGAGTTCCAGTGTTCGAATACTGAATTATGAATACTCAGCAATTATGGGATGAGAAAACCGGGTGCTTTAAAAAACTACACTTGAAGCGTTCTTTTATGGACGTGGATAGCCTATGGTTAGAGCATCTGATATGTTAACTCTGCGTCCGAGTCCAATGTTCAACCCCGCACTGATGGAAAGTAAAATCTCTTGTGACTCATTCATTTAAAATTCATTTGAACTGAATGAGTCAAAGAGATTTTACTCTCATCAGCGCGGGATTCGAAATTTGGACTCCGCGTCGCTTATGAGTAACAATGAACCGGGAGCTTTACCACTTAAGCCATCCGCGTCCCAAAAAAAGAACGCTTCAAAGCGTAGTTTTTAAAGCTCCCGGTTTTCTTCATCCATAATTGCTGAGAGTGCAATATGCATTGTATGTGTTCGTATGAATAAATACGAACTAGGATATAGAGTAATCAGACATTATTATTTAAATTAATCTGGGTTTGGAAGCTTATAAATTAGTGAAATTTAGAGTTAAAATATGCAAGGTAAAACAATATGTTGACTAGGGAAGTTATACATAAACGCTACTGAAAGAGATATTGATTAGTCATAAATAAATGAAATTGAGTTAATATATATATATTATATATTATATATATATATATATATATATATATATAGTATTAATAATATATATATATATAATATAATATATATATTAATATATATATATATATATATAATAATATATATATATATATAATATATAGTATATAAATATATATATATATTGATTAGTCATAGAATAAATGAAATTGAGTGTATATATACTTAATATATATAATATATATATAATATATTATATATATATATATATTATATATATATATATATATATATATACTAATATATATATATATAATATATATATAGTATCGTACCATTTGGAGCTCCCTACACCCTTTCGATTATGAAGAATAGATTATATGTCTGCAAACTCTTGGAATATATCTTGTATGGGATAAGCACGAAATCCGCTGTAAATTTCAAGCTAGATGTATATAGAGGGGGGTCACCCCGAGGGTGGACGGATATTGCGCTTACGCCCTTGTGGCAGCTTCTGAGCAGGTGAGTTTAGGCCTAACAAACGAGCGTTCGGGCGACCGACCACCTGGAGGGCAAACAGACCGAAGGTCTGTTGACCGACAGACACAGACCGAAGCGCGCGTGCGCATACACATACGCATATTATTATTATGTATTATTACTCGAAGAATCAATCCCGAAGGGAATCGATTCTAAGTCGAAAAACGATTCCTGTAAGGAATGCGTTTTTTACGCACTCCGACTTCGGATTCCGCCGCGGTTTCTTCTTCGCATCCGTTCTGATCCAATATAATCTACATGTGTTAGGGTTATCGTAATTTGGTTAAAATTTGAGGGTGTTAGATGGGGAAGAACCTCGTCGTAGATGAGTACGTCCCGTTGGTCCCTCGAAGGGACCCCACCCCCCTTAAAAAAAAATCGAAGTGTTCGTACATTGGTTGAAATTTAGTGAGAGGATTCAGAGGTGAATTTCTAGAAATACTTGATTATGTGAATCCGTGAGTTGGCTCCGCACCGGTCTGATCCAACTGCCGTGGCCGAGTTAATAAAAACAGTCGTATAACAACAATGTTGGTAGTTTATATAGGTTATCGATACCTGTAGGGTGTAGCTTTATGATGCTTAAAACTTGTTGGTTAAGCATATATTCGTAGGTTAGTATATAAAGAACTATTTTTATTTATGTTTGTCCAAAATGATACTCAAAATATCTGAATCAATAGCTCAATAGATCACAGGCGAGTGGGACGGGTAGGGACTGCAGGGATGGGAATTTTATTTACTGATTTACTGATTTACTGCTTTAAAATCAGTAAATTATTACGTTTTTTGACATTTTATTCGGAAAACTTATTTTTATGTTATGTCAGAGATAAAATTTGTATTTTGTATGTTGGTTAAAAACTTTGTAGTTTGCATTATCGCTGGGGGATATGCCTATTAGACAGTTTATGATGAATTTTTGTTAAATGTTACGAAGTTGTGTTTAAAACTTTTGCATACGTCAACAAATATTCTTGTCAGTATGATGATTAACAGGTTTATGCTAACTTTTGTTCAAATATTACGATGTAATGTAAAATTAACATTGATATGTTAGAGATAATGCATGAAAAGTGTGAATAGGTTACGTTTTGGACGAATTGTTATGTACTTTACTTGTTAAGTGCGGAAGATTGTTAATGTTAGTGGTTTATTCGTACGTATGTGTGTTGGGTTTGTCGTTGTACATGAGATTCTTAGTTCAGTTATTTATGTCGGTTTATTTAATGTAAAAACGTATGTTACGTTAGCTATATACTCGATGTTAGTATATAAAGAACTTATTTTGTGTTATGTTTGGATAAAACTTTGCTATGTTTACAGTTATTCGTTGGTCTGTATGATAATTAAGCAAGGTTATGATAAATTCTTGTTAAATATTACTGTGTCAATGTAAAATTAACGTTAATATCTTAGATATGCTTGGAAAAAAAGTATGAATAGTTGTACGTTTGTATGAACTCTGTAGTAACTTTTCCTGGACTTAGGTGTTGGTTCTACGGTCTTTTTCTTTAAAGTTGTGATAGATTCCATTGATGTAGTGGTTGCTACGTTGTAGTATGATTGTGTATGTTAGCTTAATATATGAAACCTTTGTATGTTAGCATATATTCGATGGCTAGTATATAAAGAACATTTGTGCTAGATTTATCCGAAATGATACTTAAATGCTACGTAAATCAGTTGTTAATGTAAAATTAACATTGATATGTTAGAGATATGCTTGAAAAAGTGTGAATAGGTTACGTTTTGTACGCTGTGCTAGGTACTTTACTGCTGTTAAGTATGGAACTTGTTAATGTTAGTTGTTTATTCTAGCGTAATGTGTGTTAGATTTTGTTGTACATTATATTCTTAGTTCTGTAATGCTATGTTAGCTTATTAATGTGAAAAACAGTGTTACGTTAGCATATATTTCTGTGTGTGTGTGTGGAACATATCTTTTTCCAATGTGTTGTAGCTGTGGAAGTAGTTTTATGACGTTGTATTGTTGTTGTTTTTGTCTAACGAGAATATATACCCTTTTAAACTGATATGGTTCGTCGTGCTTGGTATTTCTTGTTTACTTTCTTATGAGTGAAAGAAAGAATCCAATACTATATAAGGGCTGTTTACGCGCATACAATTTCCTTCGTAGACATTTTTTCGTTGTACTGTACATGTCATCTCCCCCGCATCTCTACACCTGTGTTGATATCTTCACAAGGAGCTTCGTTATTCCCCGCCATAGTGTCATTGAATTAATCGTCAAACCGATGGATACATACATTGCTTGTATCCTACCAGAAGGGTCAAAAATAATAGACCTTTATTCGTTTTGGTGATTGATTCATCAAGATTATCGACATCGCTGCTGCGTGCTAGAGGATAAGTGTGTGTTATCCTCTGATGGATCGATGAGTAGTGAAATAATCTATCAGAGGTGACCGTGTGAGAGGTCATAATAGAATAGACGTTGTTCTCATCGTGTTGACAAATATTAAAACCCTTGATGTACGGGGGGCCCCACTATGAAAACCCATCGATTGTCTGACCTTCATGCGTTACGTGTTATAGGTTCACAGTCGAACATCTGGACAATATTTACAGCATTGCTTAAAAAATAAAAAACGAATGTAAACTTACATCTAACGATTGTGACATATTGAGACATTAATTACATATAGCACATGGTGCTAAATCTATATATTTACACCGAAACATGTGTTCCCGATAATACCAGTGTACAGAGTGCATTTTAATAAACTAATCAGCCTGGATAAGTTACTTCTCTCTTTAGAGAGAATGAGTGCTGCTGAATCAAAATATTGCCGAAAAATGTTTAGGTTCTGAAGCATTATATACTTACATCCTTTTTTTAAAGGATGTGGAAATCTTTAGAAGATATATAGAACGTACCCAACTGAATCCTATGTCTCTATTAGATAATTAATATATTTAAAATAAACTTATATTTATGTTATTAGTTTTTAGTACTTATATAACGCTCTTTTCAATGAAAATTATATTTATAAAATATGAAAACTGTTTTACTTCCCTCGTATGTTCGATTTATTGACTACATGATGATGATGGCTGTTTATTCGTCTGTGTGTGTTGTGTGTTAAGTCTGTTATGTTCATAGTTTACTTTACAAAATGTAAAAACTTGACTTTGTTGTCTTATCCGTTAGGTATTATGATGGTTAGTTAAGTATGCTAAATTTTTTTTTTGTTAAATATTACTATGTTAATGAAAAATAAAACATTCATGTTGGATATAATGTTTGATAAAGTATGGAATAGTACGCTTTGCACACATTGTAGTTATTACTTGGTTACTGTTGATAAGTTTGGAAATCGTTGTTAATGTTAGCAGTTATTCGGGTATAGATGTGTCAGTTTGTCTTTGTAACATTATATTCTTATTTCTGTTGATGCTATGTTAACTTATTAGTGTGAAAAGCTTTGTAACGTTGGCAACATTAATGTTGCTAAAATTTACCCATTAGTTAACATTATTTGTTAACATTTACCCATGTAATTAACAGTTAACTATTTAAGTTAACAATTTATGCTAGATAAATTAATATTATTGCTGTTAAATTTAATGTTAGTACTTTACGGTTTAAGTGTGAATTTTGTTTAACGTAACCGTTTATTCCTGCTGTTAAGATGTGTTAGTTGCGTTGTGGGTATATCATAGTTCAATATGCTAAGAAGCTTTATTACTTGTGAAAAACGTGTACGTCGCACTATGTTGTCTGATCTTTGTATAAAAAACTTCATTTTATGTTATGTTTATCCAAAAACTACTCGACATGTGAATTTAATCAATAAGCATAGAATCAATAATCACAACTTCAGGAGGTGCGGATGAGGGCTTTAAATTTGGTTGAGTCTAGTGAACTTCTACTGCTTTAGGTATGTAAAAAAGTAAATTTGTAATTATAAACAACATAAAAAAATGAAGAATCAAGTGATTATTTATTTATTATTTATTTTATTTTTTATTTCTGATGCTTTGAAACCATATTTTCGAAATCTACAAACCCAATAACATATATAAAGAAACCAATATTGTATACAAATAACACCAAAATATTTAATAACTCGGCACCGCGCCGGAGCCCAGCACCGTTGCAGCTGTCAACTCCTACTTCTCTGAGTCATCAGATTCTTTCTTCATTCTTTCCCTCTTTATTCATCTTCATCCTTCGTCAGTCCATCTTTACGACCTCTGTTTGCACTCTGTGCTCTTTTTTTTCAGTCGGGCCCCCTAATGTGGGGTCCTAGACACCCTACACGGACTTATAACCATCAATTCGAGATCTACGGTCTCGCCATAACCTATAAACACACCAAACCATTGTTTTATACGACTGTTATTAACTCTCGGCACCGCAGTAATCCAGCCACCGTCCGAGCAACTCCACGGATTCACATATCAAGTATTTCTAGAAATTGAACTCTGAATCCTCCACTAAATTTCAACCAATTACGAACACTTCTTATTTTTTAAGGGGGTGGGTTCCCCTTCGAGGACCCACGGGGACGTAACCTCATCTACGACGACGTAACCTCCCCATCTAACACCCCTCCAAATTTTAACCAAATACGATAACCCTAGCCCATGTAATATATAAATATTGGACTCAGAACGGATGCGAAGAAAAACCGCGCGGAATCCGAAGTCGGAGTGCGTAAAAAAACGATCCCTTACAGGAATCGTTTTTTCGACTCAGAATCAATTCCCTTCGGGAATTGATTCTTCGACAATAATAAAATAATAATGTGATGTTTGCCACGCGGCGCTCGGTCGCAGAATATGAGGGCGGCAGAATATGAGGGCGGCCCTAGGTAGCTAGAACGCGGCAGACAGCGGCACAAAAAAAAAAAAAATAACTATATCTATAAATAAATATATATATATATATAAATACATATATTATATATATATATATTAAATATATATATATATATATAATATATATAATATATAAATATATATATATATACTAACTATATATATATATATATATATCAGTGCGAAGCGTCCAGCAGCTTTAAGCGGAGATGACTGACCCAATGAGATAAAAAAATTAACTCCAATCCTTTTTAAAATTTTCATTATTATTTTCATTTCATTTTCATTATATAATATATATATACATATAATATATATATATATATTAATATATATATTATATATATATATAATATATAAATATAATATATATATATATATATTATATATATATAATGTATATAAATATATATATAATATATATATAAATAATATATATATATATTATATATATATATATTTAATATATATATTAAATATATATATATATATATATAATATATATATATATATAATATATATTATATATATATATAAATGCGCTGAAAAAAAAGTGGCAGCAATTAAAAGAATTAATATTAATATAACATGCCCAGGTAATCTCCAAATTTGTCGGATCAATTGCGAGCATATTATCATTATTATTAATAATGCAAATTACTTCAACAATGATAGAGAGAGAGAAATGTAAAATTAAATAACATTCAGAAATCAACACTAAATTTGTCGCTGAACCCCTATTTGATATTATGAAAAACGCTTAAACAATTAAAATAGATATGGCAAAAATTTAAGTTTTGTGTCAATTAATTTAAGTTATTTCAGCGTAATCTACTGAAAAAAGTATTATTAGTATTATTAATATATATTATTATTATTATTATTATTATTCATTATTAATTATATTATTATTATAATTATTAATTATTTCTATATATTATTATATATTATTATATAATATTATTATTATATTAATTATTATTATTATTATTATTATTATTATATTATTATTATTATATTATTATTATTATGATATTATAATATTAGTATTATTATTATATATATATAATATAATATATATAATATATTATATATATATAATATATATATATATATATATATATATAATAAATATAAAAGCTTTTGATAAAGTTCGCCCCAATAAGGCTGATGATAGGTGGAGTGGTACTTGGTTGGATTAAAGAGTGGTTGTGAAATAAAAACAGTGGGTGTACAAACTAAATTGGCAAATAAGTCATCATAGAACTATGAAGGCATGGTTCCCACAGCGGTTTCAGAGCTTGGCCACTATTGTTCCTCAATATATAAATTATTAGACCAGGACTTAAATGAAGGTTTCTAAGTTGCAGATGATACCAAAGTGCCACCTCAGTAGAATAGTGAAGGAGCAAAAGATTCAAAAATGATCTGAAAACTTCTTGTGCAGATAAATTGCAAATGAATTTAAGTGTAAAAAAGTTGTAAGTTCTTCACATTAGGTTTTCTCAATAAAAGTTGTAACTATGATATGAATGGGGATTGCTTGAGTCTGTGGACCAAGGAAAAGATTAGGTGTGATTATAGGATAATTAAGTAGATAATAAGTTTTGAAAAGCAAGGAATAAAAGCAATAAGATTGCTGGCATAAAAATCGGCAATGTGTTACAGAGCAAAGAAGTATAAGTAAAACTGTATAATAGCATTGTTAGCCAATAATAGAGTATTGCTGCAAAGTTTGGGCCCCTTATTTAAGAAAGACTTAGATATGCTAGAGAGAGTGAACGTAGAGCAAAAGGATGACTTCTGGTGTGAGGGTAAAAAGCTATGAGGAGAGCTGAGGAGTAGGAATGTTTGCTGTAGAAAGGCGATTTCCAGAGGGGACATATACAAGTCTACAAAATTTTTACATCTATTGCATAATACGGAACCAATAAATTCTTCAAGTAGAGCACGGACGGGAGACCAGGGGGAATAACAAGAAAATTAAGAGAAAGCATTGCCATCCCTTATTTAAGAAAGCATCTTTCAGCAATTGGAGTTGTTAAATTTTTAGAAGGTTGAAGGTTGAAGGAGGTTGTCATATATAATTGTATATATATATATATATATAAATATATATATATATATATATATGATATATATATTATATATATTATATATATATTATATATAATATATATAATTATATATATATATATTATATATATATAAATATATATATATATAATATATATTAATATATATATATATGTAAACCGTATAGAGTTTATATCTTTAGAAATACATATATATATCTAAATAAATATAATATATATATATATATATAGAATATATATATATAATATATATTATAATATAATATATATAGTATATATACGATATATATATATATATATAAATGTTGAAATAAGGAACCGGGAACTGAAGCGATGACTGCTGGAAATGCACCCCGCCACTGATATATATATATATATTATATATATATAATATACTTATATATATATATATATATATATATATATATTTATATATATAGTATGTATAAAATATATATATATATATATATATATATAATTTTACATTTGCTTTAGGTGAATTTTTTTTGCCTGCGGAAATGAATGGTTAATTAGCTCCATATATATTATATATATATATAATAAGATTTATATCTTTAGAAATACTATATATATCTAAATAACAATTCTAAGCTATTGCCGTACATAGATTTATATATATGATATAATAATTTTGTTCTATTTGTTTGGGGGTTCGGGTGTCTCCTACCAATCAACAGAGTGAGCTTACAGGAGCTCCAACAGTTGACGACGACACCTTCACCTAGAACACTCCTCCGTCGGTTTGTTTAATTGATAGCGCAATCAACTGTGTAAAATTACTCATTAAACTCCTGACGAACCAGCTGAACACAGTTTGGGTAGATGTTAAAAAGGTGTAAATCCTATGCAAAAGACAAGCAATGTCTATAGGATTTAAAATGACCCACCCAATTTAATTGTGACAGAACAGAGTTGATTTTGGTGTAAATCAAGAGACCCTATTTAAAAATGGTATGACAATGTGATGTAAAATGTTGTATGCCAAATTTAAATCGATCTCCCAATTGACAATTGACAACTAAAAAAGGTGGCAACGTGCCAAAAAAAAGCATCTGTTCATTACGAGAAGATTCCTTCAAGATAATAGTCACGGTCGGTATTAATAGTTAAAGAATAAATTCATTAACTAATAGTGATTGAATCTATTAAAAGTTAAAAGAAAATTCTAACTTGAAACGCAATTCAAAAATTTTTATGTTTCGAAAAAGTTATGGTGTTTCTTAAATTTAAATCGAAATTTAATTTCCAATATCGGTTGTTAAAGTATAAATTTTTTAATATGAAATTATCGCTGCGTTAACGAACATGTGTAACAACGTTGCTGAACAAGTGTAGTAACTGTTTGATGTTAGTAATTATGTGTATACTTTCAAGAGTTGACTAAGATGAAAAAAACTCGTCAAGTCTTGGAAGTATTTTGACAATAATAATAACAATATTTTTATAATAATAATAACAATAACAATAAAAGCATAAAAAAATATAAAATAATAATAATAATAATAATAATAATAATAATAATAATAATAATAATAATAATAATAATAATAATAATAATAATAATAATAATAATAATAATAAGCAGTATACTAACTACAATAAAATAATAATAATAATAATAATAATAATAAAAATAATAATAATAATAATAATAATAATAATAATAATAATAATAATAATAATAATAATAAAAATAATAATAATAATAATAATAATAATAATAATAATAATAATAATAATAATAATAATAATAATTATTTATTATTATAATAGTAATTATAATAATAATTACCAATAATAATTATTATTTGTAGGAATAGTCAGTCTCTGAGAATACGAAGTATCTCAAAAGAAAGACAATTTCCAATGTAATAACTTTACTTTCGTTTTCTATTGTATCTTGCTTCTACAATAGAAAGCAAGGAACACAATTAGAAAACTTGAGAAGCAAGGTGTACATAGGGAAGACTATTTAGATACTCCAACAGCGGTGACCTCTGTTGAGGGTTATACTACTTCTTGCTCACCACCAAATTGGGACTAACTACTTATAGGTAGCTACTGTAATTGGCTACAATTTGAAAACATGCACGAAAGTTGTTCAGCGACTTATGATGTAAAATTTTTATCGATTTTCAAGATTCACGTGACAATTTTGTTATTTAAATTTTTTTATCGTTTTTCGATAAAATATATATATATATAATATATATATATATACTTATAAATATATATATATATATATAAATATATATATAATATATATATAGATATATTATATATAATATAATAATAGATATATATATATATTATATATGATATATATTATATATATATATATTAATATATATATATATATAATATATATATATTATATATAATATTATATATATATATAATATGAAAAGATAAAACTATACATAAAAAATAACGTACACAAAATACCACAATAAAACAAAACCAAATAATCACGTAACAAATAAAATACTTTAACACTACCTAATAATATAATACGATATATATAAATAATAATATCATATACCTACCTAAATAAATAAATATAAATATATATAATATCACCATAGTATATAAATACTAACCCAATAATATACAAAACTATAGCAATCCCAACAAGAAACCAAAAAAAAATATACAATAAATAAATATAAATAAATATAACAACCAATATATATATATAAACAAAATATATATATATAAAACATATATAATATCCCCAAATATAATTAGTTTAATATTACCTATAATATTCATAATCAATAACTATCATCATATAATATATAGCTCACTAATATAAAAATATAAAATAAAATATATATATATAAATAAATTATAAATATATAAAAATATAAATAGAATATATAGAAAAAAAGTAGTCAATATAATAAAATATATATATATATAGTTTATATAATATATATAAAAATAAATTATAGAATAAAATATAAAAAAAAAATAAAAAGATATAATAAAATAATAAATAAAAAATAAAAATAAATATAATAATAAAAAAAATGTATATTTAATAAAAAGTAATAATTGAATATTTTATAATACACAAGCCAGAAATAATAAAATTCCAATATAAATTTTATAAATAATAGCATATTATATATATAAAGAAATAATAAATAATAAATAAAATAATAAATAATAATAATATAAATCAATCGTTATCATAAATAAATAAAATAAATGATAATTAAAGAAATAATTATAGTATAATCTAAAATACTATATAATATAATAAAAATATATAATATATATAATAATATATACAATATATAATATATATATATATAAGTATATAAAAGATATAATATAAATAATAATATATATAATAAATAAGATATATATTAAAATAGATATAAAATAATATATATATATAAACTAATAATAATATATATAAATAATAATAGATAAATATAATTATAATATAATATATATAATACAATATATATTATTATATAAAATAAACGATAAGTCTTAAAGATTAACATTTATGATAATAAAATATTATTATAAAAGAAAAACATATAAATAATAGTTTTGACTAGAGAAATGGTCATTTACAGTAAGCGATTTTCATTATATAGAATTTTGACTCAAAAAATTTTGAGTCACATATCAAATATTAGGGAAATGAATTTTTATTGTTTTGAATAAAAATTAATATAAGATTTATATTATATACCTTTTGTTAAATATAAATATATAAAGAATTGAGAATATTTAGTTATAAAAACCAAAAGGGGGAAGGTTCTAAATAAATTTAATATAGAACAAGAAATCGTTTCGAGAAACGACTCCATGAAAAAAATCAAAATCTCACGTTTATGAAAATTTCGACAGTTTTAATTCTATTTATTTTATTGCTATAACTTTTTACTTCTTATTTCATTATTTATAGTACGTAATATAATAAAACCTATTATTTTTACTTTAATTCTACAAAAAAAAAATCTTTCAAATTTGGAATTAAAAAAGAAATTCCCTAATTGAGATATTGATCAATCTTCAGTTTAACTCACGATTTTTTTTACTAACAAAATTTACGATGAAAGAGAATTTTCGAAACTGACAATAATAATATAATATATATATTTAAATTTGATATTAATGAAAAAATATTTTTATTTATCAAATACGATGCAAATAAATGTCGCAACCAACCAATTTTTAGTCATTTATAAAACAAATAATTTCAATGACAAGGTATTCATTTTCTTACTTTCCGATATAATTTCTAATTTTAGTACTTTCCTCGATTTAGCTTATTACTAACTTTTATTTATTTTAAATTCCCAAATTTATAGGTTTACTTTTAGTGAATAATTTAATGAAAAAATTTAAAACATTCTCCTTTTACACATCATTCTAATTTCGACTAATTATTTAACCCATATTACCATTTGGAAAATATTATTCCCAAATCTACGTTATCTGTTTCTATCGGCAAACTCAAAATATTAATTAATATTAAATTCGAAAGTGTGCGAGTTTACAGATTAGTTATGTTTGAAAAAAAAAAAAAAAAGATGAGTAAAGTAGCGATTAGTTAAAAAGGATGAGAGAACAAATGAATACTTATAATTTTCTCTGAAATAAAGAAGTAGATAAAAATATTAAAGTCAAAACCTCGAATTACTCCATTCCATTATACATAAAAAACGAAGACACATATTAGTTAAACGAAGAAGCTGAAAAAGGTGAATTTAGAAAAGATGATTAGCGCGAATATTTGAAAATAATCAGAATGAATGGAAAACTGAGAGAGATAACAAAAAAAAACGTAGCACAAACCGGATTAATTCAAATCACTTGAAGGACTAATTCTATAAAGAATATCCACATAATATAAAAATTATAGGTCCACAGATCAATACAGAATCTACTAACAAGGAAGACAACCCCAAAAAGAAAAAGACTAAAATATATAAATAAATATTAAAGATATATTTAATATCGAAAAGAAAGAATAACGAATACAAAAAAACTGAAGCCTTTTAATAATTACTAAAATCTTGAATGAGAAGAAAGGCCACCGAGGTCATAGTGATTCCTAACGCATCCAGAAAGGCAAATTCGACATAAATAAAAGCAAACCTATATAAAAAAATCCAAGGAACACTCTAAGAAGTGAAAATTTCATAAATTGGTATTTACCAGAGAACAATTAAAAAAAAAAGTATCTCTGAAAACCTACAACGGAATTTGTACGTCAACTTCCACACAGAGTCCGAGTATCACGACCTAAGAGAATGAAGAAATTGAAACCCCCTGAAGGATAGAGTAATATCATCCAAAAAAATGCTAATGATTACTTAAAACAGCAATTTTAAAGTCATAATGTCGAACTCTCCAACAGTGAGAAACTCGAAAGCTAAGCTAATCTGAACAGAGGGTCTTAAACAATCCAGTATTAATTAAGAACAGAGGAAATGAGAGCTTTATCCGTTGAAACGCTCCTTTAGACTCAACGGAGTATTGCCAAACGCTTGACAACGATGATTAATTGAAAAAAAACATTAATTGAATTATTAATGTAATCAGTAAAATTTAATTGTCAAAATAGCAAATTTAAAAACTATATATCACATAAATAATTCATGATAAATCAATTAGATTGTTGAAAAATACTAAAGGTTTACAATAGCAAAACGTCTAGCAACTTTTATCATGTTTAATACTTGTGATTTTTATCCTCATAGAAAATTAAATAATAAATTTAATTTTCTAATTAGATAAATATTCATTTAAATAATATCAAAAATTCAGTAAAACATCCTGATTCTTTGATTACTAGATTCAAATTGTAGAGCAAATATAAACATAAAACGTAGAAATTCAACTGAAAGAAAAATGAGAGGTCAAATGGACCAAAAATACCTTGACCTTTCCCCTGTTCAGAGAGTCAATGATTTTTATACAATTTAAGATGTATATGTTAGGATCCATTTGAAATTATTTACCAAGCCGACCTTTCAACACCTGGTAACGAAGGGGGGGGGTAAAAACTTTCAAATAGGAAAATTTCCAAAATTTGAAAGCCTATTTTACAAGTTATTAATATGTTCAATTAGAACTATAACTTTAATAATTTCAAACTTTAACAAAATATAGCCCAAATCTTCCTAACACAGCAAGGAAATTTGAGACTTTTAAAACTTTGCCAAATAAAAGATAACGTATGCCGTTACTTTTACAAATTTTTTACATTATGAAATGGAGTAAAGGTTGTGTATGTAAATACTTATATATATATATATAATACTATATATATATATATATATATATATATATATATATATAATATATAAATATATTAATATATATAATATATATATAATATATATATAATATATATATTATTTATATATAGTATATTATATATAATAATATATATATATATATATATAATATATATAATATATATATATATATATATATATATATATATATATATAATATATATATATATATATATAAAAATAATATATATATATAATTAAACATAATATAATAATAATATAAACTAATAATAAATATAAATATATAATAAAATAATAATATAAATAATAATAAGTAAACTATATATAATATACTAATAAATATAGTACCATACTAATTACCTATCATAATTATATGTAAATAAATAAATAAATACTAAAAAATGAAAATTAAAACATATAACAAAAAATAAGAAAACGATATATTATATTTCATAGTCACAATATATAAACATATATAAAACATACAAACATAACATCTCCAATATTGGTAATGAAACGTATATATGTAGTTCAGATGTAAATTAAAAGAATATGCGAGAAATTGTTCTCTCAACTTGTAAATGTGGCGGGCCCCCACCGCCCCGAACCCCTTTGACGAAGGGTAAACAGATAACCAGATCTCAAAAACTGAAACTATTAATATTAATCAAAAGGAGAAAGAATCAATATTTAAATTTCGAAGAACGAAGCCCGATATAAAATACAGTATACAACGATAAGCAAAAGATCACAAAACAAAAATCTACTAGCTTAATGATCAAAAAAATATTATTTGAAGTGAACTCACCTAGATGAATTACTATCAGAACAATATAACAAATAATCTTTAACAAATGAAAAGTGATTAAACTGATGTTTACTTATCAATAAATTAAATTAAAACTTTAAATAAATAAGAAAGATCCGAAAATTTCATTCAAAAAGTCATTGCTTAAATTTCAATAGTAAATAATATAATACATCTGATACTTAATAATATATCTTCAACTCACCGATAATGCTTATATAGAAATACGGTCTGTATCACCTGCTAAAAAAGAATAAAATATCTCTAACATCAACCCAAGTAACTACGAGTACATAAATATTCATTTATATATCAAACAACTTAAAAAGCAATTTCACTATTAATAAAAATCTCCATAGTATAAAAAATATATATAAAAAGATCGGTTGTTCGTTTCGAAACTCATTCCCAGTCTAAAAGAA
The DNA here is from genome assembly GCA_015478945.1 of Trachelipus rathkii. Taxonomy (NCBI): domain Eukaryota; kingdom Metazoa; phylum Arthropoda; class Malacostraca; order Isopoda; family Trachelipodidae; genus Trachelipus; species Trachelipus rathkii. The sequence continues at coordinate 11,148 of JABUQX010059165.1, read as the reverse complement.
GCATCAGCGAGTTCCCGCGTGTAGCGTCAGGGTTAAAAAAACGAAACGAAAAAATTTCATCAAGACGGTAGCTGGAAAAATGATCAGACGAGAACCAGGTGGGTGTAAAAATTAAATATAGATAATGTATTTATTTAATTATAGGCACTGTATCGCTTTTAGACATGCCTTTTAAATTGTAATCAAAATAAATGTCTTAAGTTGTAATTATTAGTTAGAGTAAAACAATATCCTCTTCAGATTAATCTAAGTCTTCATAGATTTTTTCAACCTACCAATATAAGATGAGTTACATAACCTAAGGAAATAATAATGGATATATGTAATTTATTAAAATATATAAGCGTAAAGAACAGCGTATAAAGATAGCGAGACAATTCCGTTACTCGCATTAGACCGCCCGGAAGAGTAAAAGCGCGCAGGCAATCTCGCCGCTCCTGGCCGGAGGTATGAGCGCGGAGAGGATAGCTCACGAATCCATATTTTTCTTAGATTTTCCACGTGGTTAGTGTTGGAAACCCGAACATAAGATTGGGAAATTCATCACAACTTGGAAGCGAGCATGATGCGCGGAATCCTAATTCGCCGATAAGTTCCGAAAAACTTATGAGATACAGACGCGTTTTGTGTTTCCACACAGACTTTACCACATACAGATATTCGCACTGTTAATTGAATATCGGCGAGCTAATAGGTACAGTCTCGGTCGCGGGAAAGTTGAGCCTATCGATGAGTCGGTCGGAGAGTGACATGTATAGAGAATGGATGAGACTGTGTGAAAGACGAGTTGCACGAGCTCTTCTCAAAGAAAGAGGTTCTGTATATTACTAAAAAATGCAGAAGAAGAAGAATAGTGACCATTGTAAAAACAGAAGTATAAGGAGAGTGTTACAATAATTCGATGGATAGAAAGGTTGGATAGAGTTAGTGAGAGTAGGAGAGCTGACAAGTTGAAAAGCTTTAGAATACAATTTATCAAGGACAGCAATATGTTTGGAACCATATATCCTTTATATGTGACGCACACTCCATACAAGGGCGAACAACAGACACCTATACAAAGCTACTAACTAAGGTGGTAAGAAGAAGTTCCGAAGGTGCCACAGAACATCCAACTTCTTAGAAGCTTGTTAGAAACATATTATGTGATCCTTTTAAAAAATATGACGAGAAATGATAATACCAAGAATATTAAAACAAAGAAGGTTAGAGTTGTGTGTTTTCATAGAAGATATTATATATGTGCGAAAGATTATGTCAAGCATATTGATGAAGAAACTGAGTCGTAAAGGTACTGAAAACAACTGAAATCCAACTAGAGGTACAAGAAAAATTAGAGGTCAATAACTCCAAAGTCACCCTCATAGCTACACCAATTTGAAATAGGGTGGGTCGTCTTTCAAATTAGAAGGAGTAATGAAAAGTAGGGTTATCGGCCAAACAGTGGATATGAGACAAAGTAACAGATTGATCATTAACACAAAAGAAAAAGAGTTGAAGATAAGAGATTTCTAAGGAACGCCAGTATTGATAGATTTAAAGGATTACTAGTGGTTATATGCAATGCAACAGCCCCATAGAACGACTGGAATGGAAGTTATGAGAAGGTTACAGAGAGTATGACCGGTAACGAAGGAGGAAAGTTTAGAAACTAAAGTTTTGTGTCAGACCTTTTCTAAAGCCTTCGATATGTCTAGCTCCACAGCAAAAGAATCACCGAAATGCAGAAAAGCAGAGGATCATGAGTCAGAGAGAAGGGAAGAAGATCACCTGTTCAGCATTCCTTACATAAGTCATACTATAAATCAAAGATATGATTAGAAGATTTAAGATGTTTCTAATTTTTCCGTTTAGGAGAGATTCGTAAACTATAGAAATAACAGAGGTTAAAGCGCTAGAACGATAGTTGGATGGTTGACTGGGATCCTCCTTCTTCAACACAGGCTAAATAAGTACAGACTTCGAACCGGAGGAAAATGTTGAAGTTGGTAGGCACTGACGAAAAGGCTTGCCAAGGCAGAGTACAAGTTGAGACGACTATATTTTGAGGACCACAGGAGAGAAACATTCAAGACAATCTGATTTCTTAATTTTAAGCCCAGAAACAGCAAAAATGACATCTTAATGAGTTGGAGAGAGGCAGAGAGGAGATTAGCTCCAAAGTCGTTTAAAGTGGAATTAGAAGGCAAAGGTTTGAGCAAACGGTTCATCTTTAGGAGAAGTTAAGACAGCAGAGCGTTTTAGATAGTGCAAGAAGAGAGAGAGAAAAGAAAGCAAGAGACAGAGTTGAGTAATAATAGGTCTAGTTTCTTGCTAAAATTTTTGTGCAAATGTATATTTCCAGGTTAAGGTTATCATACCTCCCTAAAATTTGGTAGCCTGTCAGGTGATGACGTAACCTTCTACGACGAGGTTACGTGACCTTGCACTCCCCGGAAGGAAAGTGCTGGCGTCGTAAAAATGAGGAATGACAGTAGAAGAAATGAATTTATAGATTGCAAATCCATTTACAGAACAAAATAAATAATTTAGATTGTAACAGGGACTTCCTCGAGGGGGGTCCCGTCTGAAAAGAGAAGAAATGCACGGAATGAATAAGAGAATGAGAAGAAGTAGGAGGGAAAAAGGAGCCGGAGTCGGTGTCAGAGAAGGAAGAAGTCGGAAAAGGAGTCAGAGGAGTCGGAGTTGGTACCGGCGCCGGTGCTGGAGCCGGTGTGGTGCGGTGCTGAATTAATAAATATTCGCTTAGCCCCATATTGATGTCCTTATATATGTTTATAAGGTCGTAGAACTTGAATAGGAGGGTTGTAAGTTCGTAAAGGGTGTCACAGAGTGCGTGACAGAAGGCTAAGGAAGGAAGAAGGAGGAAGGAAGAATGAGGAAGATAAGGAGGAATTAGGAGATATTGAGTCACAGTTTGTACCGGCACCGATGCTGGGGCCGCTGGGGTGCTGAGTTAGTAAACATTCGTTTAGCCCCATATTTGTACCAATGTATGTGTTTATAAGGTCATAGAACTTGAATATGAGGAATTCAAGTTCCTAATAGATGTTTGGAGACCCCCCTAGAGGGGGATCCCAACTGAAATAAAAAAAGAAGAAATGCATGTCGGTGCAAAATAAGCCATAGCCTGCACCGGTGATAGAGCCGGTACAATGCCGAGTTAGTAAATATTTGTTTAATAATACAATATTGGCATCAGAATATATGTTTATAAGATCATAGATCTCGAATAAAATAGCTTCAAGTTCGTAAAGGGTGTCTGCGGACATAAATAAATAAACTGCCAACATTAACAAAGTTCCATATTTAACAACAGTAAAGTAACTAACATTGCATAAAAAACGTAATCTATTCACACTTTTTCAAACGTGTCTCTAACATATCATTGTTATTTTTACATTAATATAGTAATATTTAACAAAAATTTATCATAACCTTACCTAATTATCATACTGACCAACGAATATATGCTAACGTAACAAAGTTTTCACATCAACAAAGCTAACATATCATAACCTGAACTAAGAATATAATATACAACGACAAAATCTAACATACCTTAAGCACGAATAAACTGCTAGCATTAACAAAGCTCCACACTTAACAACAGCAAAGTAACTAACATTGCATACAAAACGTAACCTATTCACACTTTTCAATCATATCTCTAACATATCATCGTGTTTTTTTAACATTAATATACGTCAAATTTAACATAACATTTATCATGAACCTTACTAATTATTCATACGACGCAACGAATATATTGCTATACGTAACACAAAGTTTCCACATCAAAAAGCTAACATAAGCATACACTGAACTAAGAATATCAATGTACAACGACAATATCCTAACATACTCTCCACGTATGAATAGATGCTGCTAACATTCGCAAAGTTCCCTACCTAATCAACAGGTAAAGTAGCTAAGCAGTGCAACAAAACCAATTCTAATTCCTCACTTTTCCAATATAATTCATCAGCAGCTAAAAGCAGTATTAATTCTAATACAAAATCCCTTAAAAATGTGTCCAATTCTATCAAAGATAATAGCATCTTGACTATGAATTAATACTAGCTTCATCAAAGTGTCATGCATATCAAATATAACATCATTTTGAATTATGAATAAACGTAGACATTAGCAAAATTAGCGGTAAGGGCACAGCCCAAAGGACTGTGTCCTTATGTATCCGCTTTCAACCCCTGCGGGGTACCCCGAGATGGGTCTTCATGCATCTCTCTGGGAGTGATCTCTAAGTAGTGGGACTCGTCCCTAAAAAGTAAAGAATGAGATTGTTATGTTGATGAAGTGACGCATTCCTGAATAGCTTTTGGCATAAACATAAAAGTAACCGCCAATGATAAGCCAGCCAGTATGCCTTAACCTGAACATCTGTGTCATATATCCTCAAATATTTAAGTAATGATAGTTAGGTTATTTGTTATGGTAGGAGTAGGTTACGTTTTGTGAAGCAATGGTAGTTACTTTACCGATATTATTCAGAGTGAAGGGTTAATGTTGGCTGTTTTTTCGTACGTAAGGTATGTAATGTTCTTAGTTTAGGTGATATTATGATAGCTTTACGGATGTTAAAACTGTTATGCTAGCGTTTAATCAACGTTCAATATGTTCGTTAGGTTGTACATTCCTGCCCTACTTTACTATTAATATTAAATATACATTGATTGCATAGATATGGATAGGAAATGGGAAATGGCTAATTGTATATTCGAATGGTGTAGTTACTTACCGTTGAGGTATAGCAGAAGTACTTTGTTAATAAAAACTGTTTTATGATCCGTAATTAGGTATTTTTATGCATGAGTTCAGTTAGCATTTTTAGTTTGTCAGGCGATAGTTAAGTTATGATAAATGTTTGTTACGTTTTGTTTGATTTACTAACAATGTAAAACTTAATCCAAAAAGTGGGTAATAGACTTGATTTTGTATGCAATGTTAGCTTGACTTTACCTGTTCCGTTAAGTAGGGAACCTGTTAATTGTAGCAGATTATTCATACGCAAGGTATGTTCAGGTTTCGTTTGCTGTTCTTGCATTTATCGTTCTAGTTCAGGTTTTATGTTCTTTAGCAGCTGGTTTGCAGGCGATAAGTTAGGTTTAGGTTATGTAAATTTTGTTAAGTATGTTTAATTTATTACTATGACAATGCTTAAATTAGAGCAATGTGAATATGTCTTGCGAAAAGTGGAGGTCTTACGATTTGGACTTTGTTACTTTTGTATGTAACTGTTTAGCTGCTTAACTTGATAAGTAGTGGTGAACTTTATTTAAGTGTTGCAGATTATTCATACGCAAGGTAATGTTAGGTATGCTGTTTTTACATTTATGTTCTTAGTTTTCATGGTTCTCTAGCTTAAGCTTTAATGTTGTGTAAGTTGTGTTTATTGTGTTAATGTAGCAGTTTATTCGTACGCTGGCTTCGTTAAGTACGTTATGTTCTAGCTTAGCTTTGAACCTGAGGGAAAAAACTTTTGTATGTTCTGCATTATTGCGTTGGCTGCAATGATAGTTAGAGTAAAAGGTATAGATAATTTTGTTAAATATTACTTGTTAATGTTAAAATTAACATTATATTTGGCAAACTGTGTTAGATTGAGTTGTTCGGATAGATAGGTCTTGGATTTATGCCTGGGATATATAATGACTCATCCTTGCTCGTGATAGCGTTTTATTCTAATCTATATAGCGAATCTTGGGAATAGAGGTTATATCCGATATTTGGCCAACAATCACTTTGTTTTAAAGTATAATCTTATGAAAACATTTTGGTTGTCTGGTGATAGCTATGTTAGGTCGATGGTTAATGTCTGTTAACGTTTTGTGTAAATATACTAATTGCAAAGTGCAACTTAAAACTTGATGTTGTTAGAGAAATTGATCAGGTTTGTAAGATATTCATGGGTGTAACTGGTGATGATTGTATATAAGAAACGTGGGCTTAGTACGTTTTTGCTGGGGCAATGTTAGTTGGCCGTAGATTCTTGCTTCGATATCTGCGTTTATCCTCATAGTGTCAAGAGATGATGTTTATATTTGATTTAGTCGAGTACACTGTTTGATAGAAGGACTAGGTGTCAAAGTTCATTAGTTCATAGCTCTTGATGCTGTATCTATGATTCGTAGATTTCTGAGTACTTGTGCAAAGAAGGATTTGTGATAGATAAGGTAGCTTGCTTGAGCTGCTGATGTGGATGGTGAGGCATAACTGTGGGATAAGTATGATTGAGTTATTTTGCTATGCACTGATTAGAGATAATGGTCTTGAGAGAAGTGGTGTATATACTGTGTACGTTTTACTGTAATTGCAGAAATTAGTTTATTTTTTACTGGGTTATAGTTATGGAACTATGTGTTTATGTTGAAGTTTAGTTCGTGCTGTAAGGTGTTAGGCTTTGGTCGTTTGTACATTTATTCTTAGTTCAGGTTATGAATATGGTTAGATCATTTTCATGATGGAAAAATCTTGTTACGGTTGAGCGTATATATTCGTTGGTCGGTAATAAATTATGTAAGCTACGGCAAATATTGATATCGTACCGTAAGTTAATGTAAGAATAACAATGATATGTTAGAGATTATGTTTTGAAAAAAGTGGTGAATTAGGTTATCTGTTTAGAGTATGCAGATGAAATTTACTTTACTTGTGTTAAGTGTGTGGAACTTTGTTAAATGTTAGCAAGTTTAATTGGTGCTTAAGGTATGTAGGTTTGCCGTTTTACCATTATTAGCTTAGTTTCAGGTTATTGCTCTATGTAAGCTTTATTGGAATTGTGAAATGTTTGTATCATTTGCTTAATATTGATTGATCATTAGGATAATTTGACAACACACACATAAATTTTTGTTCAAATATATATGTTAATGTAAAAATAACAAGGATATATTTTAGAGATAATGTTTGAAAAAAAGTGTGAATAGTTAGTTTGTGTGCAACTGTTAGTTACTTAACTGTTGTTAAGTACGGAACTTTGTAATGTTAATGCAAGTTTTATTCTGAGAACGGAATCAATGGTTTTGTTGTAACATTAATATTCTTAGTTCAGGTTATGCTAATATTTGTTAATTCTACATAGAGATACTTATAAAGCACGGTAATATATACTTATATAGTATAATTATATATATTATATATATATATATTGATAATAATATATATATAATATATTATATATTATATATATATATATATATATACATATATATATAATATATATATATATTATATAATATATATATATATATATATATATATAAATATATATATATATATATAGTATACTATATATATATTTATTATATATTATATATATATATATATATACTTATATAATATAATATATTATATATATATATATATAATATATATATAGTATTATATATAATATATATATATATATATATTATATATAGATAGTATATATACTATATACTATATATATATTAATATATATAGTATATATGATTATATATATATATATATATATATTATATATATATATATACTATACTATAGTATATATATATAAATATATACGTCATTTTTGTATGTTTATCCTAAACAAAATATGACTTAATCAATAGAATCATAGATCATGAGAAAGTTTGATGGAATGAGACGGTTAGTTTATTTATGATTCACTGATTTGCTGCTTTAGTGGTGTGTAAAAACGCAAGTTTTTAAAGTTATGAAACATAAAAGAATAAAAATAATTTTAGCAAAAATATAAATATTTTTAAAAAATATTAAATAAAAATAAATAAAGTTTTGTTGTTATGTTTATAAAAATAGAGCTTGAATCAATATGATCAATAGATAATGGATGGGTGTGACGGCGGAGGTGGGTGGTTGATTTAACTGATTTACCGGCTTAGTGTGGGTAAAACGCAATTTTTTTTTAAGTGTATAAACATGAAAAGAATAAAATCTTTGGTAAAAAAATATATTTTTAAACAAAATAAAATAAAATTAAATAAAATTTTTATGTTATTTATGCAAAATTACAGTTATTTGAATCAAGTAGCTCAATATATCATGGATGGGTGGAATAGGAGGGGTGGGTGGTTTGATTTACTGATTTACTTCTTTTGGGTGTGTAAAAACACAATTTCTTTACGTTTTATAAACATAAAAAATAAAATTTTTAGTTATAAAATAATATATTTTTATAAGCAAATAAAACAAAAATTAAATAAAAGATAAATAAAATACCAAATAATAAAAATTTGAAAATAAATTAAAATTTAAATTAAAAATTAAACACAAAGAATAAATGAAAAATGAACTATAAAATAAAAGTAGCAAACAATATATGCATGTTTCAACTTAGGAAAAAATATATTTTAGTATTTTAGTTGACGTTTATAAAAAGAAAACGAAATTTGAAAATAGATTTGTCAGCCTTCAACTTTTAGAAAACGGGTTATCTTTGTAAAATGCATACGTGCTCTTCCTCCAGTTCTATTTATCCTTTCTCTTCTGTTTTTCATGCCATGCATTTCTTCTTTTATTTCAGTTGGGCATACCCCCTTCTTTTATCTTATTCGAGATCTACAATCTTATAAACATATATATTCTGATACCAATATTATATATTGTTTAAACAATATTTACTAACCGGCACGACACCGGCTCTAGCACCGGTGCAGGCTATGGCTCATTTGCACCGACACATGAGGCTTCTTCTTATTCCTCTTTTTCCTTCCTCCTCCTTTCGTTTTGCACTCCGTGTATTTCTTATTTCCCCTCTAGGGGGGTCTCCAGACATCTATTAGGAAATTTAAATCCCTTTCATAATTCAAGTTCATGACCTTATATAACATATACATGTGGTATCGCGATATGGGGCTAAACGAATGTTTACTAACTCAGCACCGCAGCGGCCCCAGCACCGGTTCCGGTACCAACTCTAACTCCTTCGCCTAATCCTCCTTACTCTTCCTCATTCTTCATTCTCCCTCCTTCCTTCCTTAGTCTTCTGTCACGCACTCTGTGACACACTTTACGAACTTACAACCCTCACTATTCAAGTTCTATAACGACCTTATACATATATAAGGACACTACATTGGGGTCCAAACGATTATTTATTAATTCAGCCGGTACCGACTTCGACTCCTCTCACTCTGACTCTTTCTCCGACTTCTTAATTCTCTGACCCCGACTCCGGCTCCTTTCTCACTTTTAATTCCTCTCCTTCTCTTATGCTTTCCGTGCATTTCTTCTTTTTCAGGCGGGACTCCCCTCCCGGGGGTCCCCTGTACTCCGACTCGGACTCCGACTCCGGCTCCGACTCCTCCTTACTCCTTGCTCCTCTATGCAATCGCCAAATTTCATCCTTCTACTGTTATTTCCTACTTTTAGGGGCTAGCACCCCCCCCTCCGCGGGGTGCACGGCCACAGACGAGGTTACGTCATCACCTGACGGGCTACCAAATTTTAGGGAGTACGATAATTCTAACCCGGGTATATATATTTACACAGAATTTTTAGCAAGCAACTAGACCTATTACTACTGAGTTGACATTTTATAATTACAAAATGGCAGGCAGAAAGAGTGTGACGCAGAGGAAACAGAAGGATTGTTGCATTTCTACGAAGAAAAGTTTTTAGGGTCTCGAAGAATTATTTTTGTGTGATTTGGGGATGAAGTATAGAATCATTAGTCTCTGAATTTTAGTGATGGGACGATTAATCGTCATCGTCATCGTCATCGGCAAAATCGGCCTATTTTTTCAATCGTCATCGTCATCGTCATCATCATCGTCGCAATTTTTGCCGATTAATTGAACATATATTGAGGATTTGGATAGTATTAAAACTCATAATAATAAGTCATATATATATATATATATATATATATATATATATTATATATAATATTATATATATATATAAATAATATATACCATATATAATAATAATACTATTTAATATATATATATATATTATATATATATATTATATATTAATATATATATATGTATATATATTTGCAACTTATAAGAAAAAATACTTCTTTATAAATATTTTATAAATTTAGCAATTATTTTTTCTTAAATTTCTTATAAAATTTTATCATTATACACAATTTATTCACTAAAAATAAAAATTAATAAACATTTATTCTTACAATTAAAACTTAGTAGTAGGAAGGGTCAATTGAACCCCGGTCTGCTTTCTTACCTCCACTGCCCTTTTTAACCCCTAGGCCTCTTTACCCCACCCTAAAATTGGGCTCAACCCCAAATTTTTTGGCCTTGTATTTTTTGGACACCCTATATTTTTTTGGCTAGACCCTAATTTGTTTGGCCAAAGCCGCTTTGGTCTCCATTGCGGTCACTTTTTTGCCACCCTAATTTTTGGCCTTGACGCTTTTTTGGCCTTGACTCTTTTTTGCCTTGTAGTTTTTTGACGCCCCTTCGCAGAAGGGGCCCGCCAGCATGTTTCCTGAGCAACCGTCGTACGTTCGAGCTCCCCTATTTTGGCCTCCCCTTTAGGGCTTTTAGCCTCCTTTTTTTGATGTTTTGCCTTGATATTTTCGGTTTTGGCCTTGGATATTTCCGGGCCCTTGATATCGTATCAAGCATATCAACATGACCTATTCTTAAAGGTCATTGGAGGATTAGTAGGGATTATCTTGAGCTCATCCAGTACCTGCCTCCTTGCCTTTGGTATGTATCTGTCCCTAATATGAGGTCGTGTAGGTACCTGGCCTGAATGGATCTGTCCTAACTTATTTCCATCCGCGGTCACGCCTACACCTGTGCCATCTTTCACAACAACACACACACACACACAACACACACACACACACACCCTGCATGACTCCCTACTTTCCATCGTCCCCTCCCTGCTCCCGCCCCAAGAAGTCCTTATTGACTCAAGACATGCTGTTTTACCTGTTCGAGTTCTACTTTGGTCATAATTCAAAAATATATAAACCCAGATAGAATACGAACACCCACCACCTGGCATAGTGCGATAGCCATTTAATCCCACAGAATCTAAGGTAAGATCTTGAATAGAGATATTTTTAATTTTCAATGTCTATTTATCGAATTGGGGGGATAATTGATTTAGCTACGTATATAGATAATTATAACTAATAATTAATAAATA
>JABUQX010059164.1:55000-61614 GCA_015478945.1 Trachelipus rathkii | reverse complement strand
TATATATATTATATATATATATATCATCTACTATATATATATATATATATACATATATATATATATACTATATATTATATATAATATATACTAATATAGTATAAATAGGCTGAGTTTGTAGGCAGATTCTTAAAAAATCGATCTTTTAGAAATTCAATCGATTTATTGTATACCTATGAACACGCTTGTTAGAATTTTAAAAGAAAAACCACAGATGCCAAATTTATAATTATATAATATATATATGATATATATATATATATATATAATATATATATATATATATATATATATATATATAATATACTATATATATATATATATATATATTAATATATATATATATATATATATATATATTTATATATACTATATATATATATATACTATATATATATATATATTATATATATATATATATATATATAATATATACTATATTATAAGTATATTATATATATATATAATATATATATATATATATATATATATATATATTATATATATAATATATTAATACAAGAAACGAATTTACAGGTGTTGTTCACATAAGACATAATTTTTTTCGGCAGCATTCAACACAAAGCTATCTCGAAAGCCATGCCAGAACCCGGCACTAATGATCTGCAACGTTTTTCTAGAGAAATAACCTAACAACAAAATTTGTATATTTGCATATAAAGTGAAAAGAAAAGTTATTTGTGCAATAAATGAGCTTCACAGCAAGTCATAATATTTATTAAATCTATGTAACCTGTCCTAACTTATGATATTATATATATATACTATATATATATATACTAATAACTATATATATATATATATATATATATATATAGATATATATATATATTAATATGATATTTCATATATATATAATATATGTAGATATATATATTGATATATATATATATATATATATAATGCTTAATTCCATAAAAGGGCCAGGAGAATTTTCTCGAAAAGTATTAGACCTACGGAAAAACAAATTACATATTTGGAATAGGTGTATAAAGCTTATTATATGTAAAGTCATTTTATGATTTAAAACTAATGAACATCCGTAGATAGACCGCATAGATATCAGAGTCGAGGTCGCTCGGCCTCTAGTGACGACGGGGGGACTCGTCCCCCTATGTCCCATCGGCTCCAGCCCCTAAAAATTGAAGTTCAAGGAAACATATATTTCCATTAGGGGGCTTGAGCCGATGGGGAAGGGGGGGACGAAGTCCCCCCGTCGTCCACCTAGAGGCCTAGAGACCCCAACTCCTGAAATCAATGCGGTCTACTCTAGGGTATTCGTAAGTTTTAAATCATAAAAAGACTTTACATATAATAAGCTTTATACGCTGATTCCAAATATGCAATTTGTTTTTTTCATTTAAGGTCGTACTTTTTTTTTTTTGTTTTTTTTTTTACGTTCTGGTAATTACTTTATACGCTGATCAAAATATTTAATGTAGCTTTTTCTGGAAGTGTCATACTAGTATTATAATATATATATAATATTATTATATATATAATATATATATATATATATATATATATATTATATATATATAGATATAATATATATATATAATAAATAATATATATATATATATTATATATATATATAGTATATATATAGATAATATATAGATATATATAAAAATATATTATATATATATATATATTATATATATATAATATATAATATATATATATATTATTATATATATATGATATATATATATATATATATTTATATATATATGCATATAATATATATATAATATATAAATATATATATATTAGGGATGTTCCCTTTAAAAGGATGTTACATAAAAATACAAGATTTCGAAATATCGCTGAACACTAATCGTCTCCATGCACTGTGACGTGTTAACTTAAACTCCAATAGAAGAAGAGAAAAAGTTGCCACATGTTGCTTTATTATATCATGTTAATTTTTATATGTTAAATTTTGTTTTAATTTTTTTTTATTTATTTTTTTAAGGGGCTCGACCGACGGGGGACAGAGGGGTGGACGAAGTCCCCCGTCGTCCCCCGCTCAGGCCGAAAGACCCTGGACTCTTTGATATCTTGCGATTTATCGTGGGTATTCCTTTAGTTTAAAAAAAAAAAAACTCCTGTTAATTGGCAACCTTGTCGCTCTATTGCCTTGAAATAATCGATAAAAAAATCGATTACATCGTTCGTTCGATATATATCGGTTAACATCCTTTTAAAGGGAAAGTATATATATAATATTATATATATATATATATATATATAATAATATATATATAATATATATTATATAGAAATATATTATATATATATATAATATATATATATATATATATATATATATATTTTAGGATGTGCCGAATAGTAAAAGCCGAATACCGAATACCGAATATTCGGCTAAAAGTATTCGGCCGAATATCGATATTCGCGCCCGAATAATCACTTCGTATTCGGCCGATAGTTATTTCAAAGTTCGGTCATCCATTTAGGGAAAAATAAAGAAAACTTACACTGGTCAACAAAAAAAGGTGAAATTTTTCTTGGATGGACCTTTGTAGCAGATATATAGTAATTCGGAGGTGCTGATTCCATATATATTCTCGGATTTGCTGTATCACATCCCGTTTCGTGCAATCATGGATCCCTATTTTTGCATATTCCCTAGGAATGACAAAATTCATGTGCGCACTACGTAGGCTGTATAGACGTTACCTTCCGCATATATTTCTACAGTAGCAGCAAGTTTTACTGCGGTTGCAATATTCGGAAGCATGTGGTAACTTTAGTACGTCTACATATATATGGATGCCAATGACCTGGATGATGTCTATCATCCATCTGAAATACAGTCGGATGGTCCGTCATTGTTCACCCAGGGTGAACTGAACGATCTTGTATGAGAGTTGTATTTGCCGAAGTTGTCCTGAGCTGTTGGCTTCGAGGTTGCATGAAAAAATGACTACTGGACCATGGCACAAGAGTAACATTTTATCGTAACAGAGAGCAGAGCTGCGGAGGCTCTTCCAGTCGTTGGTAACCTGGGTGTATGAGGTGAAGTTGCAGCCTACTACTCGCTATGGCTCCAGGCATACCGATGCAGTGTGAGTGCGGACTGTTTATTGACACTTCAGAAGAAGTGTTTTGTTGTACACAATGCAACAGGTAGCTTCGGTTCAGTAGGTACTCGGTACGGATGAGAAGAGCAGTGATGCAAGCAATATCAAGACAGTTTGGCAATGAGACTAACCAGTATCAGGTAGCATAGGAATGGTAAATATGTGCGTCGGACCTCACTAAAATGGAAACATTTGTCGTTCAGCAAGCAGGTTTTCACCAAAATTATCCACTGCTCTGTGCTATTGGACAGCCGGGCGGCAAAGGATCACTGGACCAAAAAGAATTGCCACCGAGGGAAACCTTGACGCCAGGTGACAGGCAAGCGTGCGTTACGTGAACCACTTGTTACAGAGAGAAAACATCATCTTACCTTCACTACACATAAAACTTGGTGATGAAACAATTGTGAAGCCCGGATCATGATGGTGAAGCAAGGAAGATTCTTCCCGCTATATAGCTCAACGTTTCCTGGTCTGAATGACGAGAAGAAAAAAGCTGGGATATTTGATGGCCCACAAATACGGACACTCCTCCGTGATGCTGCCTTTGATACAACAATGACTGTGTTAGAGGCAAGAGCGTGGAATGCTTTTTTCAGATGTAGCACAGAATTTTCTGGGGAACAGGAAAGCCGAGAACCACTAGCATTGTACAGGAACTTCTAGACAGTTTTCATTCTCATGGATGTAGAATGAGTATAAAGTTGCACTACTTACATTCTCACCTAAGAAAATTTCCGGATAACCTAGGCGATGTTAGTGATGAGCAGGGTGAACGCTTCCATCAAGATCTAAAGTTCATGGAAGAACGTTACCAGGGCAAGTGGGATATCAATATGATGGCCGACTATTGTTGGAGCTGATGAGGGATATTCCAGACGCTATGCACAGTAGATCGTCTACGAGAGAAGTTACTCCCAATCGTAGGTATGTACATTCAAACTAAAACCCGTTCCTTTCTATTTCATTCTTGTTGTCCCATATTACTCTGTATTCATAGCCTGCATATATATGTTTAACATATATCTATCAAAGACATGTATCATATTCATTGCGATTTGTTTCTCTCCCTTCATATATCCCAATATATTATATATATATATATATATATATATATATATATAATATAGGATATATATATATATATATAATATATATATATAGATATTAAATATATAATATATATTATATATATATATACGTATATAACCCTACGGTAATTAAATATATATATATATTGGGATATATGAAGGGAGAGAACAAATCGCAATGAGTATGCAAAAAAACGATTTACATTTTTGGAATCAGACATCAATAAATTCATTGCAACCCCGACCAAGGAATTTCATGTTTACCAGTGTTATTATATACAAAGTAATAAAACAAAAGTAAATAACTATTTCTTAACTATAGCAAACCATTCACATATTAAAAATAGTTAAATGAAAATTGAAAAAGTTTCGTAGTTAAGTTATAAAACTAAACTTCATTTGAATAAGTTCTAAGGTTAAAATGACAGAACATTAGCAGTTCTCCATTTTCAGGGATAAACCTATTTCTTGTGCTTCATTAAATATTTCCTACTGTCAAAATAGTTCTTTCACCTTTTCGGACTGATGACGGCTGGAGCTGAAAGTATTTTTATTGCTAGTTTTTTTCAAATTCATAAAAATTTCCAGTGTTTTCCACCAATTGAAGGAATATCATTGTCTTCACTGGTCAAAGTAGGCTCAAAAACTATATATTGTTATCTTGATGTAAATCTCCGTATGTAGCCTTTTTACTTTATGTACAATATCCCATCGTCTCAGAAGAATGGGACTTTCTTTTTTCACTTCTCACTTCTTTCTGTATGACGATTTTGATGCCACACAGTTTCTTTAAAACAATCCATTAAGGAATGAAAATAGAACCTTCAGCTTCACTTTTCCCACTACGTGAATCATCGTAAGCAGAGAGTCAGGAGCTAAATTTTCATGCATTTCTTTCCTCATGCCTCAACGACCATATTTTTTACTGATTCATCTGATTCATGTTGAAAAATTTGCTTGAATCGCAGATCTAAGAAAGTAGCTACACACAAAAATTTATCACATAGAACTTAGAAAGTTCTCTTTTTTTTTTTTACGATTCTTAAACTCTCGTCGAGTGTAATTATTCACTGAAGCTTTCCTTTTATTTCCTCTTATTTAAAATAGATTTATTGCTTAAATGGAAGGATCATTTGGGCGACTGTTACTTCACTTTTAATGCTTGTTTTAGTGATGTTGTCAAATGGCTCAAGTTGAAATGAATAATTTTGCCACTGAACAATCAGTCAACAATTTCTGATTGCATTCAGCAGGGTATATGGATAGGGGAACTTAATCTTTTAAGCATATCATAAGTTCTGTTCCAGCGTGTAGAAACGTCTTGAATTAATTTAAATCTGTAAAGTTTTAAGCTTTGCAGCTGCCGTTGCTGAATGGTGAAAATGAGAGGATATGCTTCTGCAAGTAAATAAAATATCTTTAACAGACTTCTGACATAAAATTGAATCGTGAATGCATAGTTGCAACATGTGAATAAAACATGAAATTGATAGCAAGCCACTCTCCCTTAGAGTTGTTAAAAAACGTGTTTTTTTTTAAATCGTTTTTTTAAATGAATTTTTTTGTTTTTTTTGTTTTTTATTGTTTTTTATTCGTTTTTTTTGTTTTTTTTGTTTTTTATTAAATTTCTTTAAATTTTATCATACCATTCTACTAAATATTTATTATTTACCTTGTTTATTATAGGAAACAGGTGTTACAGGATAATAATTAATTATATATTTAAAGTTATATACATTAAATGGTTTAAGTTGATAATATCTCATAAAATTTTTGACAATGGCTGGAAGAAGACAAACACCTGTCCATTCTCTATTTACTGTTAAGGAAAATCATACATACAAAGGTAAAAGAGCACTCTGTAAATTGTGCTTCACTGAGGTGGCCAATAATGGTTCAAGGAAAGAACAACACATACCGAATTGCAAAAAATGCAGTGATGACATAAAAATGAAATACTTGGGAAATCAGAAAGAGAGTAAGAGTACAGCAAAATCAAGGAAATGGAAGCAAAGTAAAGAAATGCAAATGCTAACAAAGCAGAAAAAGAGCACAAATAAATAAGCCGTCAGTTGACACTGTTCCTATCACTGATAAATCTGATTGTTTAAATTGGCTCAATAGTGAAGACAATAAAGGGCAATATATATATATATATAGTATATTATATATATATATATAATATATATATATTAAATATATATATATATATACTATATATAATATATTATATAATATATATAATATATATATATATTATTATATATAATTATATATATATATATACGGTATATACACCTTTTTTACTTTTATAAAAACAATTGCATACAAATACAATACAATATACAAGCAAATTGAAACAATATTTCATAATTTTTCTTCAGGTTCAAGCTTT
>JABUQX010059164.1:12500-15000 GCA_015478945.1 Trachelipus rathkii | reverse complement strand
CAAGTACCTCCGTACATTTAATCTGCGGAATAACGTCAAGTGACTCGGTTGAGATACCACGCTCTCACTGTCTTTCAGATGTGAACAAGCTGGAACAAGTGTCTGAGTTTAAATATTTAGGATATGTATGTCGGAATGAAAAGGGATGGATTGATGCAGAGTGAAGTTAGGAAAGTTGGGAATAGCAGAAGTGGCTGGTGCACTTAAATCGTGATGGGAGTGAAAGGACTAAGTCTGTAAGTGCATAGGCGTCTTACATGCAGAAGTTATGTTGTTACCGTGTTAATGCATAGTAGTGAGACTATGTGTCTGGTATAAGAAGTATAGATCTAAGGTTCAATGTGTTCAGATGGGACAATCTTAGGGCGTGTTAGGTGTGAGAAAGATTGATAAAATGAGGAATGAAACTTATTAGAGAGTTAGTGTGGTGTGAAGAAAGGGATTAAATGAGATAATAAATGAAAAGTTACGTTGAGATGGTCTTGGTCCAGGTGGACAATTTAATTGAATGATAGGTCGGTTGGTTAGGTCGGATGTATAGTGGTGGGTGGTTGGGAATTCGACCGGCGGGAGAAAGAAGAAAAAAGTGGATTGAGTCAGTAAAGGATGCCTTGCAGGAGAGAAATGTGAATTTGGCAGAGGCGAGAAAGGAAAGGTACATGATGGAGAGAATGCGGGCGTTTTGTATGGGGTATGGTTTGTGGCCCACCGGGGGCCAAGGGATGAACCTAACACTGACGATATTCATTATAGCAAGGGCCGTCGAGGTCCCATGAAGCTCTAGGCTGGATTTTCTGACTGCGACGAGTGCGACGAGTTCTCATTAATAGGTATAGAGGGGCGTAAGGCTGGACTTTCTTTTCGACTTGTGTCACTATTCTTCTACTACTTTCCTTTTCGATGCAATGTCACGCCACCTTACCCCCAGTTCTTGGGAAAATTAAAAACAGTAAGTGATCTCATTGATAGATAATTTATATATAATGTAATAATATATATATTTATATTTTTAATTTTATTAGAAATAAACCTCTAAATTATATCATGCGAATGAGGCCTAATATTTTTTGATATATATATATATATATAATATATATCATACTATAATATATATATATATCTAAATATATCATATCAATATATATATATAAATTATATAATATATATATATATATATATATATTAGTGATGCAGGTACATCCGCATCCGCACATTATAAAGATCCGCACCTCTGCTTTGCCCTGCGAATGTTGCGCGGATGTTTATTGTCGAGATTTGATAAATAATTTTATAATGAAAAATACTTAAGATGAATCTGAAAAGAAAATGAAAATGAAAATGAGTTGAAGGCAATTCAAAAACGGCTTGATATTCCATATCTTAATGTTATCAAAAACATTCCAACTCGCTGGAATAGTACACTCTCCATATTGATGGAAGGCGAAGTATTGCTCAAAGGAACCTCTTGCTTGTACGCCGGTTTCGTATGTCCAGAAGTTAACATTCTTATAATATTAAAAATACATTCATATTCACACTTGCATTAAAGCATTGAAACCATTTGAAGGAAACTACCAAAAAAATGTCAGCGCCTATTACAGCTTCTGGTCTCCTATGTAATACCATTTATCTCAACGCGCTAAGGAAGCATTTGAACCATCTGCAAAAAATGAAAATTATGCACGGTTTTTAAAAGGAATGAAAAAGATGGAATTAAACTGAGACGTAGATTAAACACATGGGTCTGTGGAAATGTCATACTATTGCAACTTACTTAGATCCCCGTTATGAAGGCAAGTTTTTTTGTAACATATTAGAAAACAAGTTAAATCAAGTTACCTTTGTGTTGCAGTTTGAAAAACCCAATACCGAAAGGCAGTCTATTATTCGGCCACCCATTAAAAGAAAGATAAACGAAAATCTTACAGAACCAATACCTTTCTACAAGTAAATCAATAAACAAATCACTGGAAGAAATTATCTGACAGTCAAGTAGTGAATCCACACCGAGTAAAAACCTACACGCGGCACGATACTCAAAAATGTATATGCAAATGAGTGAGAAAGACTTCATTCACCCACAGAGATAAAAACGATTTAGATTTCAGAATAGATGATCGCAATCACGTTGTGGAAAGTTAAAAAGCAAAATCTTACCCACGCTTGAGTAAAACTTTCAAGGAAATACTTGGCCTTGTCCCCATTTAGTCAATGTTTCCAAGTGAGAGAGTATTTAGCAATGCTGAGCTCTCAGCAGAAAAATTGATGTTCTCAAGCCCAACCTTCCTATATTTTTGATTTTCAATACTAGTGCAAAAACTATATAATCCATTGTATAATCTCTTTCGATAAGGCGAAGGTTAGGAAAAGAGGTGGTGGGGTGCATTGAGTTGACGGTCCCAGTCCCGTACCCTGTAACACCAATTATTTAAAAAAAGATGTGGCTAAAACTCGAAATATATATAATATAATAGTATATATATAATATATATATATATTT
>JABUQX010059164.1:0-5000 GCA_015478945.1 Trachelipus rathkii | reverse complement strand
GCCGACCATACTCGTGCCTAACACTCAGTCTAGTTCCTCCATTAGGAGTTCACAGATGCCCATACCATGCTTAACGGGTAGTCCCCTTCTCCGCTCTGGACGCACGAACCAAACCGGCAATGATCGCTGCCGAAAGCATCACAATCTCTTCCACTCACCACCCGATATTCTAAGTCCGTCCCGACGTCTACGTAATCCAACTCACAGAACCGCCTGACTCAGAGACCGGCCT
This sequence comes from Trachelipus rathkii, assembly GCA_015478945.1. Taxonomy (NCBI): domain Eukaryota; kingdom Metazoa; phylum Arthropoda; class Malacostraca; order Isopoda; family Trachelipodidae; genus Trachelipus; species Trachelipus rathkii. The sequence goes on along the minus strand of JABUQX010059164.1, from coordinate 4,768 downwards.
TTCATACTCAAGATACTTCCAGAACTGTCTCCTGGAGACTGGCATTCAACCCAGACGTTGACGCACACCATACAACAGCCAGGCTGGAGAGTAGAGACGACAAGAATGTTTTTTTCAAACATAGACGTAGGATAGTCATGGATAAGAGAGACGACCTTCTAGAGATGGAGATAAAATTCGAGAGAGACGAAGCCCGACCTTTCACGAATACTGATCTCTCAGAGAAAGACCAAGAGAGGACTGCAAGCGCTCGGTTCAGAATTGAAGCAGAGATTCTCCTAACTCTAGATGGTTCTATGTGACCGATCCTTCGAGAAATGAGAGAGGAGAGAGATCGAAGAAGAGAGAGAGAGAGAGAGCAAGAGATGAGAGAGGGAGAGAGAGAGAACGAAGTAGGAGAGAGAGAGAGAGAGAGAGACGACGAGAGGACGAGAGCAGCGAACGTTGAGACCCACGCACAAGAAGCCGAAAAGATCGAAGAGGAGAGAGGGAGAGCGAGAGAAGAGAGAGAGAGAGACGAGAGAATAACGAATGAAGAGAGAGAGGAGAGAGTAGAGGCATTAGAAAAAGAAGAAGAGAGAGATCTTATTGTGAGACGATAGAAGATCTGATGACGAGAGACAGGAGAAAAGAGCTGAACGAGAGAGAGACCCACGAGAGACCACGGAGAGAGAAGAGTGCAGAGAAGAGAGAGACCATCGATGAAAGCCAGACGATCCCGAGACCGAGAGTAGGACGAGGAGACCGTCGAAGACGAGATGATGTACCTGACACGTCCGATCAGAGAAGAGAGAAAGAGAACAGATAGACAACGTATTTACTTCTTACTCAGGATTTATTTTAAAGGCCCCTGTATTGTGCGCGCACATTCTCTCAAAAAAAAAAAAAAAACTGCACCGTCACCAAATACGCTCGAAACCCTTCCGCGCTCAATTCGCCAACGAGTAGGAGACAGAGATATGCGAATCCGCAAACAAGGTAGATGATTGACAGTTTCACTCCTTCTAGCATCCGATGATGGTACAATTCCACCCGACGACGCTGCACACGCTCAACGACTCAGCACATATCCTCTGCAAACACTGCTCCAATGAAAACAAATTGAATACCACGCGACAATTGAACACACACCCTGACCTGCAAGTCCTACTCGCCACCCCAAACATCTCACTCTCCGCCTCGCGATACACTCCACACACATGAGAGATCTACCTATATTGACATAGATGAGAGTATAGAAGGTAAGATATATGAGATAGGTGAGAAGAGAGAGAATAGTAATATATATAGAGATGCAGATAGGTGAATGAGTAAGTAGTGGGATGGAGTATAGATATATAGAGATAGAGTAATATAGATAGAATATAGATAGAGGATAGAGGAAATATATAATATATATAGATAGGATTGAGAGAGAGAGAGAAGTAAGATAGAGATGAGAGAGAGAGAGAGATAGAATTAAGAGAGATAAGATAGGAGAGAGGATGAAGTAGATAGAGTAAATGAAGAGTGTAGAAGGAGAGAGATAGAGAAGATGTAAGATTAGATGAGAGAATGAGAGAGTGAAGATGAGAGATGACTGAGAAGAGAGAGAGAGTGAAGAGAAGAGATGAAAGATAGAAAGAGAGAGTGAGAGAGAGAGGTAAGAAGAAGAGAGAAGAGAGAGTAGATAGAGAGTGAGAGAGAATAGACTATATATATATATATATTAATATATATATTATATAATATATATATTAATATATATATATATATATATATATATATTAATATATATTATTATATATATATTAATATAAATGTAATTACATTCTTTCTATCATCATCATTACATAAATATCATTTCAACCTTCAAATCTTTCTTATAATATCAACATATATAATATCTATAAATATATATAATATCTAATATCATATTCATATAACTATATAATTATTCTAATTAATTACTAATATTACTATATCTATTATATATATCCGATATTATATACATTACCATCCAAATTTTATAAACTATAAACTCAATAAAAAAACCTAGAGATAACATCTATAATCTAATATCTAACTTATACAATCATTACTAATTTACTATCTATAATTCTAATATAATCATAACTACACATCTATTATTACTATTACCCCTATATATATATTCATATTATATATATAAACTGTAAACCTGTAAGGGATCTATAAGTTTGGTAAAGTTACACAGATTTACTTTGTCTGATTAAACAAAAACTTAAATAATAACCAAACTTAAAAATTCATAAACAGAATTTGCAAAATAAAAAAGATGAAAAAGGTATATATGAAAAATATCAAACTTTGCTTACAAAATTCGTATGAGGTCGGGCGGAGAAGGTGACCGTGGCCACGCCTCTTTGTAGAAGGGTGATTCGGTCCACTCTAAAATAAAAACAAAAAAAATTAATAATAAAAAAAATAAAAAATTTGCTCTTTAATACCACACGGTAGTACAATAACAATACAAGTCTTTATTTAGATCATCTTTAATTCTAGGAGAGGTTTTATTATATTTATTTAAAACAATATTACTGTATCTTTCTCTTTATTATTAAATATGTCCTTCATAGAATTTCATTTTGAAAAATGTGAGTTTTTTTTAACTTCGTTATAAAATGAAAAATTGTGGATGGATTTTGATTATTTTTTCAGTGGATACACTTGAGTATGTTAGCTTTAAAAGTAAATTTTTTATCCAAACAGTATTAGTGCAAATCACGGGCCTAACTTGGCTCAGAATTTCACGCCCGCATGTAAAAAATTGAATATGGTGGAAGGGGTGACGCGGACGCACCATTGTTTTTTTTATTTACGTCTTATTAATGAACATATATGATTAGATATAATTAATTTAAATATTAATAAGAGAAGATTACTTATATATAAGTGATTATTGTTGTAAAAAAAATGAAAATTTTAATAAAAAAAAGAGAGCAACACTTTCAAGGAAAGTGTCACCATTATTTGACCGCGGCGAAGAGGTGAATCGGACCACCTTATTTTTATTCTTATTTATTTATTTTTATTGACATTTTATTACTTATTACGATTAATATGATAAATATTATTATATAAGTAAAATTAAATTATATATATATTTGAATTGATAGCTAAAAGACGAATTTAAACAGATGGTTCGATTCACCCCTCAATGGTGGTCCGCTTCCCCTCCAAGGTCGGGGTGACTGAGCGTTATTCAAACTTTAATAAAACTATTATTAGAATTACATTATTATTTTTTTGTGCGCTTATGACCGACTATAGGCCTTGATTTCAAAAAAAAAAAATTCCAAAAAGTGCATTAGGGGAGATCGGGAACCAAGTTTATTTGCACTACTCGGTGGTCAGCCAGTCACCACCACCACTTGACAGCTAAAATGATATGTGTTAAACTTCGTTTATAAAAAAAAAATCATAAATATCTCGTGTAACGTTTACACATGATTTGGTGAAGTGTATACAGCCAAATATTATATTAGCTATAGCTACTAATAAAAAGCTTAATTGTCCACCCATATCCAAAAAACTGTAAAGACTTATCTATCACACAACATTGAAGACTGGAATTTATTTACATGTGAAAAACAGTTGCCAAGCGTTTTAGATAAAGAGGGAAACGGAGCATATTTAAAAGACAGAGTAAACGATTATATAAAAAAAAAATTAATAATATTGTCGCAGCTCAGAATCTTCGCTATTCTAAACAATTACCAAAGTTTTAAACTACCCATTGCAATAGATTGGTTAGCAGGCCTGTGGACCAAGAAAAAGACTTAGTATTATTTTAACGACACTAATTGAAGTACTAATCAGTATTTAGGAAGTCAAAGAATAAAGCTAAAAAGATCCAGGTATAATACATGTCAGTGCTATATGATTTACGATAAGGAGCAAGGAAAAGGTATAAGTAAACTGTGTTAATAACTTTATTGTTTAGCCCATTCAGCTTTAAATTGTGAGTTATCACAAGCTATGCGAGTCCTTTACTTTAAGAAAGACATAGATATGCTAGAGAGGGTGTGTAAGCATAGAGCTACACAAGGACATACTTTCGGATTTGAGGGTTATAAAGCTATCGAAGACGAGGTACTACAATGAAGGAAGCAGAATGTTTTTTGTTATAGAAAGCGATTACAGAAGGATACCTATTATACACAGTTCACAAAAATATTTATATCTGATGATTATACAAGAGACCTTAATTAAACTTTTCTTCATAGTTTAGACCACGGACAGTGAGCACCCAAGGCACATCGATGTAATAACATTTTAAAATATGCCATGTTATCAAGCGAAGTTTTCTTCAGTAATTAGGTTGTTAATTTTTGGAATGGTTTACCACAAGAGGTTATTGAGTATTGAATAGAACTGCATCATTAAGAAAGATGGATAGGTATATATGGATGGTTTGGGTATTATTGTATACGGACTAGTCAATTCGGTTTACGTTTGTTAGCGCTTCAAAGTTAGAGTTACTTATAAGCTAAAAAACTGATTGTTATATATTGACTTCATAACATACTAAAATATTTAAAAGCTCGTAGCGTAGTTAGCATTGGTACTTAGCTTGCGCGTGAGTGTTTTCTTCTATTTAACGTTGAGTTAGGACTGTTGTCCACTTTTTTCATACTCTATGTAAATTTATTGGAACAAGCCCTAGGGGTGCTTTGTATTTGCTCCATGCACCATTGTTTGGTGATTGGTTTCAATTTAGCTTGAACTGACACTCTCAATTAGGCCC
>JABUQX010059163.1:40000-58576 GCA_015478945.1 Trachelipus rathkii | reverse complement strand
CAGGAGAGATTCTAGACCTGAGCAGTTCTGGTACTTCTTTTTTGCATCGGCAGATAAAAGTTGTTAAGTAGAAGTAATTAACGTTCAGTTGTAGGAAGAATATGGAAAAAAACCACAATCCGCATCAAATGGATAAGTTCATAATTTTTTTATATGATTGTATTATTTGTGTAAAATAAACTCGTATATAACTAAATTTTTTTTTTTAAAATTAATAATTTAAAATATACATTTGCTAATGTTTTTTAGACTTGTTTAATTTAAAATAGTTACTTTTTTTTTTTATCAATTAAAATAAAAAAATAAAATATTTTATATATACATTTTTGATTTTTTATATAACCTTTCAGTATAAATGAATATAATTTTTTTATTGTTAACGTTATTGTGAGTCATGGAGGCTAAGGAAGCGGGCTCGATAAAATATTATTTGATGTGAAGCACCATAACATTACGGGGGTTTTTTTCAAGGTTTGCTTCAAAGTTTCCTCAAATAAAAAAAAGAATTTGAAAAAAATATTTAGAAGGTGAGGATGCTTTTACCCTTACATAAAACTATACGAAAAAAATTTCCTACCGGAAAACTATAAGCTCCACATTTAGATAGGCGTATGGCAACTAGATTTGACAGATATGATAAAATATTAATCTTACAATGAGGGGTATCACTATATATTCTTTTTGGTGATAGAATGTATATTCCAGGATACTTAATGGTTAAGAGGGTTTAACAGATAAAAAATCAAAAGACTGTTGCCTACAGGCAGTCAGCGAGAAATTATAAATAAGGATGACAGATATCCAAAATGATATGGACAGATAAGGTACAGAATTTTTAGGTAAAGAGTTCAAGAACTAGTTACTGAAGTATGACATAAGGTATCTAACAACACATTTCGTTAATAAGCCGCAAATAGTTGGAAGAGTACAAAGAACTATAAAAGAAAGAATGCATAGGTATTTCACGAAGATGATACATTTAAAATATATAGATATACTAGCCGACTTGGCTTACTCTTATAATCGTTCTCATCATAGAACACTTAAGAATACCCTATAGAGATGGTGAAGACGAAACCTATTGTACCTGTCAACCCAAATGGAAAGATAAAAGATAACACAGTGTATTAAAGTAGGAGACTATGTAAGAGTATCCAGGACTGGACGAAAATTTCAGAAAAGGGTATGAAACTGTGAGAGTCGAGAGAAGTTTTTAAAGTAGATACTATCAGAGAATTCCCGAGAGACATGGGGCTAAAATTATACTATCTTGATGATTTAGATGGTGAAAAAATAAAAGGAAGGGATTCTATAAACAAGAAATACAGAAAATAAGATTTGATCCTAAAGAGTCCGAGTATAAATAGAAAAAATATTAGGTCCTAAAGGAAAAGGTAAAAATAACAATTATCTTGTCAAATGGGTAGGTTACACAAATGAAGTTTAACAGTTATATAAATGCTAGTGAAATTAGGAAACATTGATCAGTTTACTTGTGAACATGGAGAGGGAAGATCATTTCTATTTAACGCTGCCTTCATCGGCTTCTATGGATCTAAAATGCGGAATAAAGAAAGTATCAGACTATACAACTCAATTATTGAACCCCATAACTTTTGGTCGAGAAATGTATGAAGCTGGAATAAGTGAAATAATTCTTGACGCCGATATAGAGAATAGGCTGAATCATATTTGCGTTTTCGATATATAAAATGTTGATAATGTTAAAAATGTATAAAATATGCTGATATGGCCGTTCATACAAAATCGATGCGAAGAAAGAATATTCTTTGCAAGATATTCTTTGTAACCGTGGTTTTCCTATAAATCGGTTACGCGATGTGTTCCTAGACCTTAAACAAACATTTGAAGCAAGTCAAGTTATGTAATGATTTAGTGTTTCTTGTTAATAAATCCGACAACGAGATAACGTGTTAATCACTTAAAACTCAAGCTCATCAGTAAACTGAACGATATGATTTATTTATTTTCGCCCCTCGGTGGTTTCCGTAATTTGGATTATCGCGTATTGTAAAACAAAAAATTGAGAATAATATCAAACCTACTCTAAAGGATCTAACGCGTTATATACCAACGATGGAAGAGTATGTCATAAAAAATGACGTCGAGAGTTCATTACATTTTGTATGCAGGCCTTCTAAGATATTTCAAGATCCTGGTATGGCCTATGTTTATACAGATATTATAGATCATCAGTATGTGGGGAATACTAAAGCCTCTTTGTTAAGAGTAGTTCATTTTTTCCTAAAGGTCGTAAAGTTATAAGCTTTCCTTATGTTCACTACTTACCCTTGAGTAAGACCCAACTGAGTTCGATTCGTATTTATATAAGAGATGTAGAAGGTAATATCTTCCTATTCACGACTGGAACACCCCTGTGTAAAGTTACATATAAGAAAGAAACTCCTTTATAATAATGGAAAGAGAAGAGTCTTCAGGGGTTCAAGATTGCAGAGGGGATGGTTTTGGTGGATTTTTTGCTTCGTTGTTCAGACGAGCCATTCCTTTGTTTTAAATCAGGAAGTAAATATCTTGCTAAAAAAGCAGCGAGGCGAGGACAGGTATAGATACTTTCCAAGATATCATGGGAGGTGTCGACCCTCGAACAGCTGTAAAACGTCGATTAGCCGATGCTTCTGATGAAATGCTTAGATGATGTTAAACGAAAAATAACGACGTAAGATTACTGGTCAAGGTGTAGGTCGTCGTAAAAACCTATAAAGAGGAATAGAAAAGGACCATTAAAGAAAAAGTGTATTGATGTGTTTGCCCTTTAATAATGATGCTGAATGGCAACTATTTCACATAAACATTGGCAAACTGTAACTATTTAGTATATAAGGAATGTTTAAACAAATCTCTCATCATTATACATTCGGTGAATGTACTAGCAAGATGCATTTCCTCCATCCCTCCAGCCCAGACTGTTGTAAGAAGTGAATTGATCTCTTCTCTGTTGAACCCTTACAGATTAGGTGTGAGTGAATCCAACTTTTCATATTAATCGCCGTTCAACTCAATCACAAATACGATTCCTCTTCGATTTCAATATTCCGGCACTTCTGATCAATATCTTGACCCTTCGAGTGTGTGTTTTTATATCTAAAGACTAAGTTAGTAAACGAAGATGGTTCAGATCTCACAGGAACCGATCACATAGTATCCACCGAAACAAATTTCCTGTATACGTGTTTTAATCAACTTGAGGTATTTTTAAATGAAACATCTCTAGGCGCATCAACAGCAAGTTACCCTTATCGCAGCTATATTGAAACTTTATTAAATTATTCTCAAGATGCGAAAGAGTCTCATCTACAATCATCTGGATATTACAATTTAAAAGATGTAGAGAACCACAGGACCCATGCTGGTAAATCTAAAAATAACATCTATGATATTGGGTGTTAATGGTGATATATTCTCTCAGGAAAAACTTATTCTACCATCTGTGGATATGCGTATAGTTAACTAGATCAACCACGCTGAATTTGCTCTTAATGTTTAAAAAGTGCTCTTTTAGCAACAACTCCGGTTCCAAAACCTATCTTTAAATTACTGATGCAATAATCTTTATGTCGTAAAGTGAAATTATCTCCCTTTAAACATAGGAAATAGAGAAATCCTTTTGACCGATAAAAAGCGAAATATGCCAATCAAGAGAATTGAGCTAAAATTTTTTAACTTACCAAGGGTTTCGAGCATTAATAACTATCTAACATAGTCATGGAGCTACCTCAGAGGTAATAAATAGGAATTGTAGAACCGACGCATATTCTGGAAACTATGGAAAGTCCCACTTTTAAATTACCCATTTACGGACTTAGAGGGGTCAAGTTTTACATGTGAATGGGTCACCTTTACGGTCGTGATTATGAAGATGATATATGAAGACTCACATTCGCAATGCTCACGGCGTTTTACGACTTATTTGCCATAACGCGTATCATGCAGGCGATTAACGGTACGGGTGTTGGATCTCAAGAATTATGGCTGAACAGTATTATTGCATATGATCTCACTGCGATCTTTCAGCTTGTAATTGCTCATCATCTCAATATCCTTAGAAAAGGACTTTAGGACTGAGTCTTAAATTGGACAAAGTTTGACATCCTCAATCTCAGTTCTGGTGTATCTGGAGCATCCTCAAATCATCGAGATTGATAGAGCACGAAATATAATCTTGAATTATTAATGATGAATGAAGAAGAAATATTAAATGCCTTCGGAAACGAAAGAAGATTTTTAGGCGTATTTGCATGTAACGAACTCTGTTCTGTGAAATTGGATACCGACTCTGGTCTTATCTTCAACACTTCTCCCCGGGATATTTCAAGCAATGGACATTGGATAGCTGTGTATAAGAATAAAAATAATGTTGTTTATTTCCTTGACTCTCTGCTTTAGATTTTGTTTAGTAATCATTATGTAGTATCTTTTTTTAAAATATAATAATTTCAAATATGTTAAACCTTATGTTTTCCTATACAACCTATCAGGTCTAATTTATAGTGGTGTATACTGTATTTTTTTCATTATTTTTTTTTTTTAATAATGTTTTTTATAAACAAAAATATTTGATGCTAAAATTTATATGTTAACGATTATGTAGTTTTCACTTATGTTATAAGGCTTTTAAAAATAAAAACTGTTTTTTTCTGTTTTTTTTTTATTAAATATCATTTATAACTATAAAAATATACTTGAATCAATAGATCAATGATCATAGATCAATAAGATCAAATAGATCACAACTGGACAGGAGGGAGGTTGGGTGGCTTGATTTACTGATTTATGCATTTAGGGTATGTAAAACATGACAATTTTAGTACAAAATTTGACCTTTAATCAATGATTCAATAGATCAATAGATAATAGATCAATAGATTCACAACTGGTCACGAGGGTAGGTTGGGTGGCTTGAATTACTGATTTTACTGATTTAGGGGTATGTTAAACATGACAATTTTTAAGTAAAAAATTGACCTTAATTCAATAGATCAATAGATCAATAGATCAATAGATCAATGGATCCAAATAGATCACAACTGGTCATGAGGGTAGGTTGGGTGGCTTGATTTACTGATTTACTGATTTAGGGTATGTAAAACGTTACAATTTTATGTAAAAAAATTTACCTTAATCAATAGATCAAAATAGATCAATAGATCAATAGATTCATGATGGCCAGAAGGGTGGTTGGATGATGGTATGATTTACTGCTTTACTGCTTTAGGGGGTATGTAAAAATGTAAGTTTTTTTATGTTTATAAAAACATGAAAAGATTAAATTTTTGTTTTAGTAAAACAAAAAATATATTAAATAAAAAATAATAAATTTTCTGAAAAAAAAAAATAGTGAAAACAGAACACGTTTTGCATTCTCGTACCGGATACATGCGGGATGCGAGGGGGGCGCGCTCACGCGCCCCTCCCGCGGTGGTTCGCCGGCGGGACACGCTGCGGCGCGCACACGCGTCGGATCGCGCCGGGGGCCGCGCCTGCGGGCGCGCGCACGGGCCCCCCCCGGCCCCGGGGGTTTTTTCGCAGGCGGATTGCCCTGGCTTTGCGCCCTGCGGGCGCGCACCCCGCATCGACCAGGAGCCTGATGACGCACTTGCTTGCTCTGAGGGAGTCTCAAACACACTTTATTGAAAGATCCTACATCCTTTAAAATATATTTTTAACACAAATATTGTTAATTATAACCAATATTTCTATCCCAGCACAGCATGCAAACCGGATCAGCACCAGTGGCAGCTGTCACTCATACTCTCTGAGTCAGATTCCTTTCTTTATTCTTCCTTAATCCTTCTTCATTCCTCCTTTGTTTTTTACACTTGGGCTCTTTTTTTTTCAGTCGAGACCCCCCTAATAGGGGGGTCCTAGACACCCTACACGATCTTATAACCATCAATATTCGAGATTACTACGACCTCGATAACTATATAAAGACATCACATTGTTGTTATAAATACACGACTGTTTATTAACTAGCACGCAGTGGCTCCAGCACGGGCCGGAGCCAACTCCTCGGATTCACATATCAAGTAATTCTAGAAATTCAACTCTGAATCCTCTCACCAAATTTCAGTCAATTACAAACACTTCGATTTTTTAAAGGGGGTGGGGCCCCCTTCGGGGGACGCGCTTTGGGACGTAACACGTCTACGACGAGGTTACCTACCCATCTAACACCCCTCCAAATTTTAACCTCATACGATAACTCTAACCCATGTAGATATATATCACACTCAGAACCGGATGCGAAGAAGAAACCTCGGCGGAATCCAAAGTCGGAGTGGTAAAAAAACGATCCCTTACAGGGATCGTTTTTCGACTCAGATGCGATTTCCTTCGGGATCACTTCTTTCGACGTAATAATAATAATAATAATGTGTATGTGTAAGCGCAAGCGCGCTCAGTCTGTGTCTGTGGTCAAACAGATCCTTCGGTCTGTTTGACTCCAAATGGTCGGAGTCGCCCAAAAACGCTCGTTAAGGCCTAAACTGCACTCACAGCTGATCACGCACAAGGGCGTAAACGCAATTATCGCGTCACCTCGGGGTGGACCCTCTATATACATCCTACAGCTTGAAGAAATTACACGGATTTCGACCTATCCCATATATAGATTAATTCCAAGTTTGAAGACAATATCTCTAATTCCTTTCATACGAAAAGGCTGTGAGGTCAAAACTGTGGGCCATACTACTTATATAATAATATATATAATATATATATAATATATATATATATAATATAATACTAAATATATAAGTATATATATAATATATGGTAAAGGTTTTACATTCTGGCCGCGCCAAGTTCTCGATATAATATATATATATATTATATACTATATATATATATATATATATATAATATATATATATATATATATATATATAATATATATATATATATATATTAATATATATATATATATATTAGTCGAGCGTTTACATTAAGACATAAGGCCAATATATATCATTATATATTATAATATATATATAATAATATATATATAATATATATTATATATATAATATATATATATATTATATATTAATATATATATAAGTATATATATACTATATATATATATATATATATATATATATAATATATTGAAACGAATTTAATGAACCCAATTAAATTAAACCATCTAGTGAAACCAAGTTTCACTTTTTATATAATTTTTATTCTCTTTTTCTTTGCGTTTATCCCTTTAAAACACCAATGGAGGAAGAAACAAAACGAAAAACATTAACATATATTTTAAATACTAAGTAGTACCTCGCTTTAACACATCTTCAAATATAAACCTACCATAAACATTTTAAATATTATTTATAGAAAATCCTAAAATAAATTACTAAAATATTTTTCAACTATAGACCTATATCAACACATTACGAAATTTGCTAAGTAAATTACCAAAATATTCCTACTCTAAACGTATATCAAATATTATGCAATAGTTAAATAGATTACCAAAATATTCTTACTTTAAACATATTTTACATATAAAAACAGTTCAACCTTTTAAAATATTTTCTCAACATATAATTGTCACGATTTTGTCCTCGAAGGGAATGACTCTCAACTTTGTTATTCCAGTAAACAAATCTTCGTAAAAAAAATGCCCTCGCTCCTAAAAATATGAGTAGTAATATTTACAAACTTTTGTTACGATCAAAGCAATGTTTAAAAATTGATACGTACACAACAACACTATAGCAACGATGAGTATCAATTTAGTCAAAAAATAAGTATATAACATTAAGTTACCTTGAATTCGTTTTCTCTTTTGTAGTCTTTGCTCAATATGGCAAATAATGTTTAACAATTTACTCAGGTTTTAAAACTCACCCGATTTCTTACGTATCTTACTACAGGATTCGGACGACTTACAATTCTTTCGACCGGATACCCAATACCATCATCAAGGTTAAAACGATTGTGTTTCCTCTTTTGTCCATTTGTAATTTCAATTCTTTTTACTAATTTGGTCCACAGTTCGTCTTAATCAATACGAGAGGCGCTGGTACATCTGATTCGTATTTTCCACAAATTACTGTCCTTTGATTTCGTCCTGTCTTTAAATAACCTCCTTATGAAAATGAAAGTCGATACGTGGGCTTCTGAGTTCTGACAGCAATCCAGCTTAACACGGGATTCTTTTATTATTTTAATTTCCTTCTTCGTTTTCACCTTGTAAGGTTTATCCTTCCTTTTAAATTCTCCTTTAAAATTTTCCCATCACCGTCCTCAGTTACGGTCTCCTTCTTTCGTTGAGATATAGACAGAATCTAATCCTTCTCTTTTACTCTTTGTTCAACTCAGTTTCTATTTTTATTAGTTGGTTTACTTTTTCCATTCGTACCTACGTCCCCTAACAATATATATATATATATTATATATATATATATAATATATATATTATATATATAATATATATATTATATATATTATATATTATTATATATATATATATATCATATATATATATTATATATATATATATATATCTATATATATATATATATATAAATATTTCTTCTTTTGACTAAAATTGTAAATTAAAGGGTAATAAAACGACAAATTAACTAACAATACTAACAAACTTAACCTACCTAACTTAAAAAATTTCAATGCATGCAGGCCCTAGCCTATAAATGCATTTCAGCTAACCTTATAGATGCATTGGCAGCCCTAACCTTATAATACATGGCAGCCTTAATCTTTATAGATGCATGGCAGCCCTAACCTTATAAATGCATGGCAGCCCTAACCTTAATAAATGCTGGCAGTCATAACGTATATATATATATATATTTATATATATATATAATATTATTATATATATATATATATATATAGGTATATATATATATATATATATATAATATATATTATATATATATATATTATATATCATGATATATATATATATATATTGTTTTTGTAATACATACTATTTTTTGACGTAGTGTTATAAGAGGTGATTACTTGGCCCTAGTTAGTTTGAATCTTTCGTCATTAGAATATAAAAAATTTGTACCTATTTTCCTTAAAAATTTTGCCATATATTTTAAGTGCATTGTCATTACAAATATGTATTAAATCACATAATTTAATATATAAAACTCACTAAATAAATGTTTAAATGTTATGGAAATGAATAAAAGAACGTCTTTATGGTACGGCTTTCACCTTTGAACTACCCAGGCAGGCTTTGTTTATACTATGCCTTTCTATTTTTATTGAAATGGAAAGGGTTTAGCAATTCGAATATAATCCGACTAATCGATTTGAAGACATTAAAAATTTTTCGAAGGCGGGCCGAATGGTAAACCCTATATAAATATATATATATATAATATATAATATATATTATTATATATATATATAATATATATATATATATATATATATTATATATATATATATATATATATAATATATATATATATTATATATATATATATATATATATATTATATATATATATATTAATAGTTTAGAATTCAGCCAACCCTAACCCCCCCTCCCCCCGAGTAAAATCCTGCCTACGCCTATTAGGATGAAATACCTTTCTTAAAGCTTACTGTCTATGCTACCACATATTGAAATTGAAACTCTTTAAAAATTATAGATCTAAATAAAACTAACCACAACTAAATTCGCATAATTTAAAGTTAGTGGCTAGATTTACCTTCCGCTAAATTAGGAATTTTTTTTTTACACGATGTCACCAATCACAGGCAGGAGAGGGAGGGTGCGGAAAAAAAAGGTAAACCCACCCAGTCCCTAACGCAATTTTCTCAGTTGGAAGCAGAAGTGGGACTTAAAGAGAGGAAGATTAAATACTGCAGGAAAAATAGATGAAGGTAAGTAGTTGCACAAAACAGATATGACTGGAAAGGAGGTACCACAACGAGCGATTCTTGAGTCATTAATATTCATACAATATTCATGTGAGAGTAAAGCACCTCTTGTGCTACGAGGGCGACACACAGTGGTGGATGATGTGAGAGTCAATTCTCATCGAGGCACTGCCGTTGTAATACCTATAGAAAAGAGATAGGGCACCAATGTCACGTCGCAGAGGAAGAGGGTCAAGGGATTCAGAAAGTATGGGACAATTTATAAGTCTATTATCCCTAGTCTCAACCCTATCCTGGCAGTTTTAGTGGTCTAGCGCTAGTAATATATATATATATATGATAGTATATATATATATATATATAGGTGGATATATATATATATATAGTTATATATATATTATTATTATATATATATATATATAATATATATATATATATATATTATATATATATATGCAGTGACCAATAGTTTAAAGATTAAAATGTGTTGTTGTTTGTTTTAAACATATTGACAGAAATTTTAATTATGCTATTAATATGCAAAGATTCGATATCGCATTTGCCATGTCCATCATTAAAACATTAAATGTTAATATAATTCTTTCAATTTTTCAGAGCCCGATTTTATTATTTTAATAACGTTTTTTATAAATTATTTATCAAATTATGTAAATATCTTAGGTTTTTGTTGCATTATATATCTTGCAGATGAATTTTCTCGCCAAAAATGACATGAATTCTTTAGTTTTCGTTGATTTTTTCACGACAAGAATTAACAACAAAGGTTTACTACATATTTTCATTGTAAATTTTTCATTTATTTTTGTGATTTTGTAACCAGTTTTATATACTTATTTTTTTTTTTTAAATTTTAAAAATTATTTTAACTACTTATAATTGCAACTAAAGTTATAAATATATTACTGTGAACTTTTGAATTCTGAAAGAAGAAAAATCCAATACGTAAAGTTGTTTTTAAATCTTTCCCTAATAGAGATAGTTAAAAAGGGTTCTATACAATTTTATTCATTATAGTGCTTAGTCCCTCAGAACCGGAGGCCTAAACATGCTTCTAAAAGGCAAGAGGAGACTTCAGCAGCGAACAACTAGCCAACGTAGTCTGTGTCTTTAGGTCTTTTCAACGTTAAACGAAGTCATTACGGAGAAAAATAACAAAACTCATTTACAATGCTAATGTAGTGGAAGAAAAAAAGAGGAAAGATAAGTAAAACTATACTCCTCTATACATAAGTTGTGAATCTAGCAGAAGAGCACCCTGCTCAAAAAGATCCTTCAGACAACGGCAGCCCAGCAGAGGCCAGATCGAAGAGGAAACTATTTTGCCGGTATTTAAGATAAAGCCACCATGTTTTTCTGAGACGTCAGTTCCAACTTGGTTCGAGTTTTAGAGGCACAGTTCCATCTGGAAATTAACTAGGAGAAGGACGAAAATACTTCCACGCTGTTTTCCGCAGCTTCAATAGTATGTCGTCGATCATATACCTCTACAGAACTTAATGCCAGACGCTAAACATACTTTTGAAGAAGCCGTCTTTACAATCTACGAAAAAGTTAGTAAGAGAAGTTTATTCACGAATTTATGTCAAACAATCCTAAGTAGCAAGCCTTCTCTGCATTTACGAGAAATGCTTAATTATGGCACCAAATTAAAGATTGGAGAAGACATTATCAGAACGCAATTCTTAAAAACACTCCATTCGTGCAATTCTGGCTTCAGACATCACTTACCTCTTTATCCAACTTTGGCGACAGCGTGGTGATTATGCCGTTTTGGTATCATACCGCCGTCATGGCAGTGTCAACAGCAACGACTACACAAACAACTACATCTGCAGCAGTAGCAGCAGCAAGGCAAGCAGCAGCACTTGACAAATCTAACGTGCAGGTGCAACCCTCGTCTCGTTCCTCTTCTAGATCTTCTTCTTTACACCAATGGAAACTAGAAAGAGCGAGGTGTTGCTGCGCTATAATCAGTTAGCAAATTCCCATCAATGTTACAATATTCGGCACAGATACTCTCTTCCTCTTGGACATTGGCTCTTCAGGGGAAGATCAAATATTGGGAATTTTTGGACCCCAATTTAGCCCCCACCTAAAAATGGACATAAAATTCTTAATTTTCAGAACATTTTGATGGGGTTGAAAAAAGCAAACCGGAACTTTTTTTTGACTCCCTATAATACGTCATTTCCGGGTGTTTTGTTTTGATTCGTGGTTGGGTATGTAGTTCATAGTTTCGGCGTTTCCTTTTTTGCAGAACCTAATTTTTTTGACATTTTTTTCGTATCAAGCTCTACAATTTTTTCAAATGTACTTAAACCTTGAAATATGCATTTTAGATGGGTCTATTAAGTCACAGAAATGCACCAGATTTTCAGTTTTTTTGATTTTTTGGAAATTATGCTCAGCAATTAAAAAAAATGTATATTTTTTGAAATTCGACATTGCTGAGCAGCCAATTTTCTGCAAAAATCAAAAACAAAATGTGCATTTGTGCGTTATATGACCCATTTATGCATTTTCAAGTTTGAAGTCATTTCGAAAAAAAATGTAGAAGTTGATACGAAAAATGTCAAAAAATTAGGTTTCGGCAAAAAATGAAAACGCCGAAACTAATGACTACAGACAGAAAAACACCCGAATATGACGTTTTAGAGGTAAAAAAAAAGTTGCGGTTTGCTTTTTTCCCCATCAAAATTGTCTGAAAATTAAGAATTTTAATGTCCATTTTTAGGTGGGGCTAACATGGGGTCCCAAAATCCCTCACAATATGAATCCTCACCCTTCAGTTGCAAGCATAATTCTTTCATGGTAGTGTACTATTATTATTATTATTATCTATTATTATTATTATTATTATTATTATTAATTATTATTATTATTATTATTATTATTATTATTATTATTATTATTATTAATTATTATTATTTTTATTTTTTTTATTTTAATTATTATTATTATTATATCTATTTGCAGGATAAAATGTAATAGCAATTTTATGCTCAATAAAGCCTAAAGTTATGTCAGTTTTAAATCCTTTAAAAGTTAAAAATAAGGGCTTATATTACAATTTATTGAGCATAACTTTTTAAATCTTGGAAATTTGATACTACGAACAAAATGGAACGTGGACTTCGGCCGGACAGACTCGAAGTACATCCCTCATCTCCTGAGGCTCCGAAGATTTTTAAGCATTGGCTGTACATTTTTGAGAGGTACAAAGAAAGCATCGCTTCTGATTCCGAAAGTTGTAATTTGGGACTTTTAGCTAATTCCTTATCATCTGACAATTTTGAGGTTGTATCTGGTTGCTCTCGTTACAGTGATGCTATTAAGAAATTGAAAGATTTGTTTATCAAAACCCCGAATGAAGTTGTGGCCCGCCATAAATTGTATACCCGCCATCAGAAGAGTGATGAAACTATTGATGATTATGTAAGGGTGTTGTATTCACTCTGCATTGATTGTAACTATAGGTCTGTCTCTGCTGAGGAACATAGAAGTCAAAGTATTAGGGACGCTTTTATAGCTGGGTTGTCCTCTAGTCTTATTAGGACAAGACTTTTGGAAAATAAGAATTTATCTCTCGATGACGCTGTGGAGCAGGCTAGAGCTCTGGAAATTGCTGGTAAAGATTCCCAGAGTTATCTCTCTAACATAGCGTTGGCTCATGTTAAAACAGCTGATCTACCTGTCTCTTCTAACAAATTTTCTGAAGCTGGAATAGTTGATTCTGACGAAGGCACTGCAGCTGCTGGAATGTTCCAGGACATTGGAGCTGCGGTGAGACCTTGGAAATGTTTCTTTTGTGGGTCCTCCAAAATTCATTCAAGGCAGAAGTGTTCTGCTCGGGATGCCATATGTCATAAGTGTAAAATTAAGGGACACTTTTCATCGGTATGTCGTAGACCTAAGAGTGAAAATTTTGCAAATCCTGGAACATCAGCAAGTGTTCCTACTGCTACACTAATGACAATTGTAGAGTCTTCTTGTTCTACTTTAGGATTAACTTCTTCTGTGGTGGAAGTGATAATTGGACATAATACTTTTAATGCTCTTTTGGATACGGGGAGCAGTGAAAATTTTGTCTCATCAAGTGTTGCTAAACAGCACTGCTTCAAGGTTGTCCCTTATTGTGGTATGATAACTATGGCTACCTCAAGGTTTAGTCAAAAAGTGGAAGGCATTTGTTGTATTGATCTGACACTAAATTCGAGAGAATATAAGAATGTGAGGATGCTAATCATGCCTGGACTGTGCCAAGACATTATTCTGGGACTCCCTTTCTTGAAGAATCATAAATCTATTAGTTGGGGATTTGGGGGACCTTTGCCTGCAATGGAGTTTAGTTGTTTAACTTCCTTAAACATTGAACCACCTCGAATTTTTCAGAATCTAACTCCTAATGTGAAGCCTATTGCTACCCCTTCTCGAAGATACAATTCATCTGATGTGAACTTCATTAAGTTGGAGATAGAGCGTTTATTAAAGGAAGAGATTATACGACCTTCTCAGAGCCCCTGGAGAGCCCAGGTACTTGTGATTACTCAAAATAATTCCAAGAAGAGGATGGTTATAGATTATTCAACTACTGTGAATCGATATACATATCTTGATGCTTATCCATTGCCAAATATTGAAAATTTGGTTAATAATATTGCAAAGTACTCTGTATATTCTGTTATCGATTTAACTTCAGCATATCACTTGGTGCCTTTGCACCCAGATGATAAGAAATACACTGCATTTGAAGCCTGTGGAAAGTTGTATGAATTTAATAGACTCAGCTTTGGACTTACCAATGGTGTTGCTGCTTTCCAGAGGGTGATGGATACTTTTATTGACAAGTATGATTTGAGGGACACTTTTTGCTATTTAGATGATTTAACAATCTGCGGAATTGATAAACAATCTCATGATGTCAATCTTAGACGATTTATTAGAGCAGCTGAAGAGTGTGGTATGGTTCTCAATATGGAAAAATCTAGGTTTTCTCAAACTTCTATACGTGTCTTAGGGTATGAAATTAGAGATCATGAATTACGTCCTGACCCTGCTCGTTTAGATCCCATACGTACTTTACCATATCCTAAGGATAAAAAGTCATTGGATAGGATTCTTGGTTTGTTTGCTTATTATGCAAAATGGATTCCCAAATTCTCAGAAAAAAATCGCCCCTTAATCGATGTATCATTCCCTCTGGGTGAGGCTTCTAAGGCTGCTATTGACACCTTAAAAACTTCTATTATTAATGCTGTGAAAATGCATATTGAAGAAACTCTAGAATTCACAGTAGAAACGGATGCATCTGATAGCTGTATTGGAGCAGTCCTGCAACAGGAAGGACGGCCAGTAGCTTTTTTTTCTCGCACTCTGAACTCCTCGGAGAAAAATCATTGTTCTCTTGAGAAGGAGTGCTATGCTATTGTTGAAGCTATTAGACAGTGGAGACATTTCTTGTTAGCTAGGCCTTTTAAATTAATAACTGATCAGCGGTCGATATCGTACATGTTAAGTCAGAACCACAAAGGAAAAATCAAGAATGAAAAAATTATGCGATGGCGTACTGAAATCCAGTCATACAAATATGAGATTGTACATCGACCTGGGAAGTTAAACATTGCTGGCGATGCAATGAGTAGAGCTTTTTGTTCTGCTGCTTCTGTATCTGATTTAATTGAACTACACAGGGGTTTATGTCACCCTGGTGTTGTAAGAATGTCACATTTTATAAGGAGTCGCAACTTACCCTACTCCTTGGATGAAATTAAACGTATTGTATCACAATGTGATGTATGTGCTGGATTGAAACCGCAGTTCTTCAGACCAAAGCCTACCACTCTTATTCAGGCTATGAATCCTATGGATCGACTGAGTATAGACTTTAAAGGACCATTAATCTCTCAATCTCTCAATAAATATTTATTCATTGCGGTGGACGAGTATTCGCGTTATCCCTTTGCAATTCCTTGTCGAGATACTTCTGCCAATACAGTAATTTCTTGCTTAACTCAAATATTCACCTTAACTGGCATGCCTGCTTACGTGCACTCAGATCGTGGTTCTAGCTTTATGTCTATTGCTGTGAAGCAGTTTCTTTTTGAGAGGGGCATAGCTTCCAGTAGGAGTACTCCCTACCATCCAACTGGAAATGCTCAATGTGAAAGATATGTGGGAGTGGTTTGGAAATCCATTTCTTTGGCTTTGGCTTCTAAAAAATTGCCTGGCCCCTGTTGGGAATCAGTTCTTCCCGATGCCCTCCATTCCATTCGATCTCTTTTGTGTACTGCCACAAATTGTACCCCTCATGAGCGTTTCTTTAAATTCCCTCGTCGTAGTACGACAGGAATCAGTTTACCTAGTTGGCTTACTCCCCAAAGCTTGGTATATTTACGTAAATATATTAGAAACAAGGATGATCCATTAGTTGAACAGGTGAAACTATTGGAGGTTACTCCTACATATGCTCATGTTCGATTCGACAATGGAAGGGAGGATACAGTTTCTATTAAGGACCTCTCACCTTGTCCAAAGGTAATTACTTCTCCTAGTGAAAATGTGTCTGAGCCCTGTACTGATGATTCACCTCTTCTGCCCAATGATATTGACAGTGGACATGAGCGGGTTGAATCTAATGATGCAGGAGAACGGGATGCAGACACTTCAAATGAACCTGAGATGGGCACCAAGACTTTATCTACCCCCGATGAAGACCCATTTGAATTACGAAGGTCTACTCGTGTGCGAAGACCAGTGGATCGACTAAATTTATAAAGTTATAGAATTTTTGAATAAAAGATTATATTCAGTTTTGTGAAATCACTTTGTATGTATTCAAAATTCATAAGCTTTTTACCATTGCTTAAATCCCTTGAAGGAGGGATGATTGTACTATATTTATTATTATTATTATTATTATTATTATTATTATTATTATTATTATTATTATTATTATTATTATTATTATTATTATTATTATTATTATTATTTATGAATGATTTAGTAATGTATTTATTTATCTATTTGCAGGATAAAATGTAATAGCAATTTTATGCTCAATAAAGCCTAAAGTTATGTCAGTTTTAAATCCTTTAAAAGTTAAAAATAAGGGCTTATATCACAAACTCATAATAAATAAGAATAATACTTAAGAAGCCGCATGGTCCTTTTTAGACTGTCCCAGTCGACCAATAAAAATTAATAATTGAGAAGCCGCATTGGCCCCTCTAGAATGTCCAGGTCAAGCAATAAAAATTAAGAATTAAGAATAATTTTTAATAATAATTAATGTAATTAATGAATAGAATTTATAATTAAGAAGCCACATGGGCCTACCTACACTGTCCCAGCCAACCAACAATAATTAATAATTAAGGATAATAATTAAAAGTCGCATTGGACCCTCTAGAATGTCCCAGACCCCAGTCAATCCATAATTATTAATAAATAAGAATAACAATTCAGAAGCCGCATGGGCCTATCAATAATTAATAATTAAGAATAATAATTAAAAGGTCGCATTGGCCCCTCTAGAATGCCCCAGTCAACCCATAATAATTAATAATTAAGAATAATTTATTCACAATTATTAATTATGGGTTGACTGGGACAGTCTAGATAGGCCCATGCGGCTTCTGAATTATTATTCTTATTTATTTTTTTATTGTTTTATTTGACAGTCTAGGTAGGCCCCATGTGGCTTCTTAATTAATAATTTTTATTTATTAATTACATTAAGTATTATTAAAAATTATTCTTAATTCTAAATTTTTATGGGTTTACTGGGACATTCTAGAGGGGACAATGCGGCTTCTCAAATATTAATTTTTATTAGTTGACTGGGAAAGTCTAAAAAGAACCATGCTGCTTTTTAAGTATTATTCTTATTTATTTTGAGTTGACTGGGACATTCTTGAGGGATCAATGCGGCTTCTTAATTATTATTTTTAATTATTAATTATTATTGGTTGATTTTGACAGTCAAGATAGGCCCATGCTGCTTCTTAAGTATTATTCTTATTTATTATTTATTATTGGTTGACTGGGACATTATAGAGGGGCCAATGCGGCTATTAATTATTAATTTTTATTTCTGATTATTGTCTAAAAAGGAACCGATGCTGCTTCTTAAGTATTAATTCTTATTTATTATGAGTTGACTGGGACATTCTAGAAGGGTCAATTCGGCTTCTTAATTATTATTGGTTGATTGGGACAGTCTAGATAGGCCCATACGTCTTTGTAAGTATTATTCTTTTTTATTATTATTATGGTTGTACTGGGCATTCCCTAGAGTGGCGCAATGCGGCTTCTAATTATTAATTTTTATTGGTTGACTGGGACAGTCTAAATAGGACCAAGCGGCTTATTAAGTATGTTTCTTATATATTAAAGGTTAACTCTAATAATTGCATTATTAGAGGGGTTCATGCAGCTTCTTAATTATTATTCTTAATTATTAATTATTATGGGGTTGACTGGAAAACAGTCTTAGATAGGCCATGCGGCTTTCTGAATTAATTATTCTTATTTATTAATTATAATGGATTGAACTGGACATTCTAGATGGGGCCAATGGGTCTTTTTAATTATTATCTCTTAAATTATTAATTACTTGTTGGTTGACTGGGACAGTTTTAGGTAG
>JABUQX010059163.1:27500-32500 GCA_015478945.1 Trachelipus rathkii | reverse complement strand
TTATTGTGGGCCGTGGTGGGTCCTGTACATAGCTCAAAATAAAATAAATTGGATATTTATACCTTTTGGAAGGAAAGCTCTATTTGCACTTGGGGAAAATTAAATGATTTTGTAAATTCTGATTATTTACTCAGCTCATTTTTTGATATTAACATTCATAATAATATTTTTAGTATTTTGTGTGTCAAAAATTGATAAAGGTTTTCACTCACAGTTACCTTATTTTTATTTTTTTTGGTAATTGTCCGGTTTAAGGTAATGTGTCAGATATCGATATTTTAGAAAAGATAATCGATTTATAAAATTCCCACCAATGCAACGTTGCAGCTGTTTTTCAAATATATATATATTTAGTATATATATATATATATATATATATATATATATATATATATATATATATATATAAGGTAGTGATTAATATATATATAATATATATATATATATAAGTATATATTATATGTATTATATATATATAAAAGATTAAAAAAAAAAGTTTATTTTTCTTGGTCCATATAATAATGAACCATGGCGGATTCTCATATATGATGATTCTTTTTATGTTTTATGATGTAGACTGTTGATGTCGAATTGAATAGGAATTACTAGAAAATATCCTGGCGATAGTGTTGTAATAATGAGAATTATGTTAAATTGATCTAGTGCATCTGAGTCTGTCTTTCACATAGCAAAAAGAAAAGAGTTTAAAGTATTTTCACATAGAGAACAAACTGTAACTATTGTACACTAGAAACTGAGACCATGTTGAAGATGCAACTAAATTCTAATACTGCTTTAGTAATATTTATAAATGAGAAAAATATTGTAAATTTCAATTTTTGCGAAGCTTCTATAAAGAAGATAAAGTTCGTCTTTATTTGGAAAGGCAAAATGTGTTTGAATTTAATGCATCACATTTCCACCAAATGGAAAATATTGATTTTACTATATATATATATATAGTTATATATATAATATATATATATATATATAATATAGATATATTAGTTTATTAGTATATATATATATAATAATATATATAATATATCAATGGCCCGGTATGTTGCCTTATATAGTATAATTCATAGTAATATATATATACTTATATATATATATTATATATTATAGTATTATTATATTTTGATTATTTAAATTAATATATATATTTATATAGAGAGTATATACAATATATATATCAATATAGGTTACAGCCCAGTATGGGGCTATATATATATAGTATAATATATCTATATATATATATATATAATATATATATATATAATATATAATATATATATAATAGTATATATATATAGTACTATATTATATATATATTATATACATACATATATAGATTATATATATATTACTATATATATAATATAATATATCTCAGCCCAGCTATGGGCTATATATATTATATATATATATATATATATTATATATATATATAGTATATATATATATATATATATTATAGTATATATATTTATATATATATATATATATATATATATATATATTATATATATATATATATATATTATATCACGCCATTAAGGGGGTCGAGCCGACGGGAGCAGATGGGGGGACGTTTTCGCATACCCCGTAGGGGAGGGGCGGAGGAACGCCCGCGACACCCAAATACGCAAAAGAGCGGGGTTCCGGAGACCCTCACCGGAGGGGGGGAAATAGTCCTAACCCGTAGTTCCCCTGGAGGCGAGAGACGCCGACTCCTGACATCGGGGCGGTTCCTACCTGGGGTACCATTAGTGTATAAAAAAATTTTTTTTTTTAAACTAATGGTAACCCCAAGGGTATACCGCACCAATGGCAGAGTCTTGGTATTTGGGTGTCCGGGGAACGTTACGGTAGGACTACTTCCCCCCTCCGGGGAGGGTTTCCGGAACCCCCGCCCCGCTTCTTTGTATCTTGGGTGTCGCGGGGTTCCTCCCCCTCCCCTACGGGGTATGGAAAACGTCCCCCCTCTGTTCGCCGTCGGCTCGAGCCCCTAATGGGCCATATATATATATATAGTATCTATATATATATCTATTAGTATATATATATATAATATATATAATATATATATATATATATATATATATATATATATATTATATAGCTATATATTATATATATATATATTATATATATATATTATATATTATTATATATATATATATATAGTATATATATATATATAGATTTATATATATATTATATATATATATATATATATTCTCGCCGCTACTGGCTGTGGGATTATATATATATATATATTATATATATATAGATATATATATATATAATATATATATTATATATATATATATATATATATATATATATATATATATATATATATATATATATATATATATATATTATATATATTTTTATTTTTTTTATTTATTATATTTTTCATAATTTTTATTTTTAAAATAACACATTTAATATATATACGTAACTATATAAACAAATATTTCATTTTTGAAAAATTATTTAATGGAAATTTTGCCAAAGCCAGTGTCAATCTTACGTGTTCGAACAAACCATATTTTTAAAAATATGGGTGACAACAATATCCGATAACTTACGATTATCGGAAAAAACAATCGATATATGATAACATTACCCCAAACCGAACTATTACCTTTTTTTTTTCACTAAAAACTTTAACTGTACCTGAGGATAAATGAGTTATTTTTGGTTTTGAAACTTTATTCAAATTCTGATTGTATCAAAATTAACCCTATAGGTTTATGCTAGATCATTTGGTAATGAAGCAGATGTCATCTCTTTGAATTTTGGTTCTAAGACCATATTAATTATTAAACATGATGCAACCAGCTTGTGTTTTGTTCATTGGTATAACTAGGGAATTTTTCAGGGTAGCCTTTATCTGAGATTTTCAGTAAGCCTGTTATGATTTCTGGTGTATTTGCACTTTGTATGGAGGGAAGGGAGGGATGCCCTCCTGTCCCTCCCCTACAGTTATGCCAATAATTTCATTCCTTTCAAGATTGGATAGGTGTTCTAATTTATGAAAAATATAAAATTCTTTTTGCATTTAAATATAGTTCTTTAATATTAATGAACTAGGTGATATTTTACGTTAGTTAATTGACATTTTTTCTTAACTCTACAAACTTTTTGTGCCCCATGCATCTGAACACATGGCACACAAATATGCCTATTTGTCTATGGGGAGGCTGCTGCCCCTTGTTCTTCTCAACTCATGAGTAGTGGTGAGTTTACTATTCACTGCATTTTACATTAAAATATTGAAAGTATAGAGACTGTAAGATGCCACATGTGCCTATCGAGACTCTCCCAGTCAATAAGAGAAAATAGAGTAAATCTTGTTAAATTTCCTATGCTCAAGGAAAACCTACACAGAGCCCTATTGCTTGTTAATAACCTATATAATGTATGCATAGTCTACTACCACAAGAAAAACTGTAGCTAAGGTATATGCTAACCACACTACAAGCTTTAATTAATAAAATTTCTCAGTCATAACATGCAGTTTTACCTTAATAACTACTGTAACTAAAAACCTGCCTATTTTGCTTAGTCAAAGAATACTATATGATGCTCAAGTCATCCATATACTTATCCAATCCTTTCTTAAATATTGAAAGTGGATCTGCGGAAAACAATTCTAAAAACTAGCAACCTTATTACTGAATGAATGTTTTCTTACATCAATATCATGCCCTCTTAATTTTCTGATTATGCCACCTGTTCTCCTATCTGTGGTCTACTACAAAAATTTTTTTGATCTCTGTATTATCAATAGGTGTAAATATTTTATAGACTTGTATCATGCCCCTCTAAGAAATCACCTTTCTACAGAAAATATTCCTAACTCCTTCAGTCTCTTCTCATAGCTCTTACCCTCAAACCCAGAAATCATCCTTATTGCTCTACATTGCACTCTCTCCAGTATATCTATGTTTTTCCTTAAATAAGGGGCCCAAACTTGTGCACAATACTCTAATACTGGCCTAGCATAGCTATTATACAGTTTACTTATAACTTCTTTGCTCTTGCAAACAACATTACGATTTATTATACCCAGCATCTTATTAGCTTTATTCCTTGCTTCCAAATACTGATTAGCCACTTTCAGATTACTACTTATAATCACCCAAATCTTTTTCTTGGTTCACAGACTCAGTCAGTCCCCATTCATTTAGTTAAATCTTTTATTTGAGTAACCTAAGTGAAAAACCTTACACTTTTTTACTATTAAAATTCATTTGCCACTTATATGCCCACCTAATAAGTTTATGAAGATCATTTTCAATCTTTATACATCCATCATATTCCCTACTGAGGTGGTCACTTTGGTATCATCAGCAAACTTAGAAACTTTGCATTTAAGTCTGGTCTAAATCATTTACGGTATATATATCAGGAACAGTATTGGCCCCAACACTGAATTCTGTGGGACACCACTCTTCACTGTTTCCCATGATAACATTGCCATTTAGTAGTACGGTACACACTGCCTTCTGTTCCACAACCTATTTTTAATCCAACCATGTACCACTCCACCTTTACCACATTGTGACAACTTTTTACATCAGCCATAAGGCTGAGGAACCTTATCAAAGGCTTTGCTAGAGTTAAATAGGCTATATAATATCAACTGAATCTCCTTGGTCAATGCAGTGACTTGCAGTCTTCAGTAATATATTTCATAAATTCTAAAAGGTTTGAATAACATGATCTACCCTTTCTAAACTCATGTTAGAAGTCATAGTCACACAATATCTTATCCAAATATTTCTCTATATGACCTTTCAGTAACCTTTCCAAAACATTTACAACCAGAGATGTTAAGCTAACTGGTCTATAATTTCCCAAATCTTCCTTACTACCTTTCTTATAAATAGGCACAACATACACTGTTTTTCTGATTACCAAAAATACAGCAATCAATGAAAATATATTTTAGATTGTCTTCTTGAAAAATTATAGCATTTGAT
>JABUQX010059163.1:0-17500 GCA_015478945.1 Trachelipus rathkii | reverse complement strand
AATTATTTTCATAATAAACTCTTTTCAAATCGGATGATTCTTTTTGAAAACACCCTGTATACTATATATATATATATATATATATATATATATATATATATATATTTAGATATTAGGCAAAAACAAGGAATCGAAGCTAAAGTCTTCCAATGGTCTAAAAACTGGAACACAAAACCCCTATATATATAATATATATATATATATATATAATATATTATATATATAACTATATATCAATATATATATATATATATATATACTATATTATATATATATTATATATATAGTTCATTTCAAAACCGAACAATGCGTATAGTTGCTAGTAGCTTTGGGAGATGGAAATGTAAGTCCTCTGAAGATTTTAGCTCAATCAGATGAGGGGTTGCTTGCGGATTTCGAATTAAAGATTTTCTTTACAGATCTTGCTATATTCATATTATTAATAACAATATTATGTTTTCCCTACTTCATGTTTAATTGAAAATGTGTTTCTATAAAAATTTAACAGTTAAATATAGTAAAGGTTAACAATTAGGAAAATGAATTTGTTTTACAATTTCTTAGAATTTTATTGTTCATAATGGTTGCTTTGACACTAGTATATCATCATATGATTGCGAATAATGTGCTTTGGATGTAAATGACTTACGCATCTTCCTACTCACTAATTTAGTAAGAATAGATCTATGACGATTCTCAAAGCCATACACATGATGGGAAGCTTCTGTCACCAGTTTCACATACTTTTTAACACTTTGAGAATGAGATGGAAAATGTTGAAGATTTTGCTTAACGTTGGTATCCAAATAAGTTTGTATTTCTTCATTGGATAAATGTTTTGTGCTAGGCGGCTCTACAACCTCAAGGGACGTGACGTCTATTAGTTCGTGCCATTGACCAGCATTCCAGTTTACATTAGGAATTGTTTTCACAAGTTTCTGATCACATTTCGTTCTGCAAATAAAAGAGTTGCAATCTTTTATTTATTTATATAAAAGTACATATACTGTAAGTTAGTTACCTATATATTTATTTATTTCTTGATTAATGTTATGTCTTAATTACAGTTACGTACAACAAAAGATTTAAATTTTAACTGTTTCTGCAAGTGAGTATTGTTTGAAATCCGAGACTTCTGATTACTTGGTGATCATCCTTCACTATGGAATACAGGAAATTCTCAGGAAGAAAACAAATGGCGTTGTCTTGGATATTTTGTTTTACAATGCGATTCACATCTATGAATGGAAAAAGGTTAATTCTAGTAATTGCATTGAAAAAAAATACGAGGAAACTCATAGAATTTTGAAGATTGTTTGATCTCAAATCATTTCGGTTGCATATTTCTTCAGACACTGGCTTGGAGAAATGTTCCGTCTATACAAAAAAAGAAGTCTTATGGCATGAGTTAGCATCTTCCATGGTTGAGGGCTAATCTTATAGGTGGGCCATCTACTATCTATTTCTCCTAATCCAATTCCTTTACAATACTCAAAAAAGAAGCCTCTAATCAACACTGAGATCTTTAAGCACCTCTTCTGCAATATATCCATCTTTGATTGGGGTTTCTATATCTTCATATTTCAGTACTGGTTCTTCATGGATATCCCCAGTACATCTTTGGCCAAGTGGTCCGCTAAAGCTTGTTGGCCACATATATATATATATAATGTAATGTAGCACACAACCCAAAGTATGCAAGTTTCTTCCCAGTAATTCTTCAAGTTTTGCTGCTAAACCACTCATTGGGCCTGTATTTGTTGTAGTATTATCAAGAAGAATACCTTAAATAGTGTCAATGCTATTAAATTCATGGAGAATGCTCAATATTTCCTCTGCAAGCAGTTTGCCAGCAGTACCAGAAAGGACCATTCAATGTGCTAGGCACCAAACCTGAGTTTTCCCATCCTCACTAGGAAATGTCAGATGATGATGTGACTCAACACACTTCTTGATACCCAACTCCCCAGTAGGTAAATGTGTTTCTTTATATGTTAAACTTTTTTTTTGGTCAACCTTTCCATCCACATTTATGCAATGTATATTTGTATGTAATTCATCATCTTCTCATATGACCTTTACTCTATCTATTTTGCATTTATCGGTCATTATGTGAGTAATGTCAATATCTGGTCTCAGTAAATGCCTGATGTCATGAAGCAATGCATTGGCAAGAACTGCACAAGGTGTAGAAGAACAATCACCTCTGACAAGTTCCATAGCGTATCTGGGTAGCTTAAGTGTGCTATAGTCTGTTGAACACATTTCGTTTGGCATCAATACATCTTATTGCTAAAATAGATTGATATTTGTATAAAAGTATATTAAATTAAGACACAGCTAATATAACATGAATAAGTCAAAAGATAATTACCAAGTCAGTATGTTACTATGTCAGTGCATTACTACTCCCCTGTGATAGCTCTGAAGTTACATCCGAAATATCTGGTAACTCAACATTTTCCATACGTAATACTTGTTCATCATATCTGAGCCTCTTATCTCTTTTTATAGCGACTTTGTCTATTGAAAAAAGCTGGTATGATCCTTTAGGTCCAGTTTTAATTCTCCGATCTCGTAGATAATTTCTGTCCTCTATTGGGATTTTTGCAT
The DNA here is from genome assembly GCA_015478945.1 of Trachelipus rathkii. Classification (NCBI taxonomy): domain Eukaryota; kingdom Metazoa; phylum Arthropoda; class Malacostraca; order Isopoda; family Trachelipodidae; genus Trachelipus; species Trachelipus rathkii. Next base: position 14,887 of record JABUQX010059163.1, on the reverse strand, counting down.
TTGTAGAGCAAATGCATATAATGTGTAACTGTTCACAGTTTTCTATTTTGCAGTTTAGCATTCTATCACTGCAGGGTTTAATGTCCAAAGGACAGGTGCAAGCAGAGATATCAAAAAGCCTGTCTAATTTTCCATCGAGATTCTTTTTGGCTTGAGCTTTACCATGTTTCCGGTTGATGTTTTTCACTAAGGTCAAAAGATCTTTAACCTTTCTATAAAGAGACTTGTCTGTAACAAGAGGAAGCCTTGGGTTGACATTCTGCCAAATAGATTTGAGAGCATTACAAATTTGATGAATGATATTCGAAAGGTCAGCACTGGAGTTAGTATGACTAATAAAATAGTAGTATTGAATGATTTGCCTATATGTACTAGGTTCTGTCATTAATAATTCACACAGACTACCACCATATTTTTTGATAATCTGTTGTTGGGTTATAGATTTAATGTTAGGCATTTTTAATTAGCTGCAATAATAAATATGTAAATAATTAATTATATATACATTATTTTATTGAAAATAAACACATTACATTTAAGAAAACACATCAGTGCTAGTGCATTTACCAACATGTTTCCATCAATATAAAAACAACTGATAATATATATTATGGTGAGCGATATAATCTTAAAAAATAATTTATTGTTCAAACAAGAAATAACATGCTTTAGTTCTAAGTCATCGTGACGGATTCGCAGAAATTTACTCCGTATATAGACGTCAACGGGGAGAAACTTTAAATGCAATTCCGCAAGCAGTGCATCATTTGAAAGGTCTTAGATTTGGTTTGGTAACTTATCTAGGTTTGTTACAGCTACCGCAAATATACACCCAGTCAAAAATTTAAAGTAGCGATCCTAAAGCGATGAGATTATATCCCATTGGGCATATGGAGTGTTAGAGTACATTCCATGTATTATATATATATATTATATTATATATATAAATATTATATCTATATCTTATAGTTATATATATATATATATATATATATATATATATATATATAAGCTAATGCTATTTTTTTAATTTCACTCCTTAATATGTATATAAATACACTTAACCCCTATTTTATTCACTTATGATAACTCAAAGTTACATTTAATGTAATACTTTTAATTTAAAAATGACAGATTATATTAATATTCTCTTTGAATCTCCCTAGCTTTCGTTGGGATATCCCTCACCTCTTTCAGGGATTTCCAAAGAGAACTCTCTTTGGAAATCCCTGAAAGAGGTGGAGGGATACAAAGAGATTCAAAGAGAATATAATAAATATAATGTCATTTTTTAATAAAAAGTTTTAAATTAAATGTAATTTGAGTTATCATAAGTGAATAAAATAGAGGTTAAGTGTATTTATGTATAGATAGGTATTGGATGTTATATATATATATATATATATATACTATATATATATATATAGATATTAATAATATATTATATATATATATATTCTCTTTTTATATCTCTGTCTCTTTATGTGTGGTATATATATATATATATAAATATATATATATATATATATATATATATATATATATATATATATATATATATATATATATATATATATATATATATATATATATATATATATATATATATATATATATATATATATACACCTATAATAGTATATATATATATATATATATAGATATAATATATTATATATATAATATATATTATATATATAAAGAAAGATATACACTTAACTAAAATATAGATCTATTTATAATATATATATATATATATATATATAATTTTTACATTACTATCTTAATACCTTTTTGCATATGGTTTTCAGTTTCAAATTTTTTTTTTTATTTACACTTTGTTATTGCACTCTAGAACTTATACTCAACGAAATTTACTTCATTACTTATTGAAGTATAATTATATATATACGGTAAAGAAATGATCTTCATTTCATTTAATTGCTCCTCATTATCATTACTCATTACATGGGAAGAAAGGGGCTTGCACTACTGTTACATCATGGCAATGTAAAACTCTTACAAGTGTTAATGTTAAATATTATGGTAACTGTTATATATAATGCTCTAACCATTTGCTCTCAAATTTTGATTGTAGTTGAAAAGTATTTTGTTTGGAGGCTGCATTAATATACCGTATATTCTGGAGAAGTAATCAAGATTACTGATAAAAATTATTTTAATTCGCAATGGCTTTAAAAAATGATGTACCAGTTTAGTTTGGTTTTAGCTTTCTGGGTAGAATGGTGTTTTAATGAAAATTCTGGTGCTGGTGTTTGCTTTATTTAAAATTTGTATAGGTATTGGATGTTTTAATTTTTGTAGTGCCTTTGTATTTTAATTATTTTTGGTTGGTTTTAATACTTTTAATTGAAGGGTTTAGTATGTTTTATGCCATTGAAAGACACATTTTTAAGATAAGTACTGTTTCTTTAACGTTTTAATGATTTAGTTTAGTTTAATTTAAGGTTAAAGTTTTAGGTGTCGGGCCCATTAGCATCAATTTTAACTATTAGGTTTTAAGATTTTAAATATTGTGTTATTGTTCTTTATTGTATGTGAAGCTTTTTATTTTTAAATTTGATACCGTTTGTTGGAATTTCAGGTCTGCTCAAGGGTGTGCTTTCTATATTATACACTTTAATAATGCCCACTGGCTTACAGTCAATTTCAAATCATTAGAATACCACCTCTCTAACTCTCATCTTAACTTTTTGCTCCTGTATGAGATCCAATATCTAAGGATTAATTATTTTGGCTATTTTAATATATGCAACTACAATTTTTCATAATTTCCATCAGAAAGGTAGAGTTACTGGAGTATATGCTTTTATGAATGTTAATACCCCTGTGATCTTGAATCTCTTGCAAATAAAATACAAGAATTTTTTAGGTAGCTTCTAATTTCTACATCGTTGAACCCCACCTCTCTTCTTCTAAACCTCATCTCTTGTTCTTAACCGAAACTCAGGCATCTGAGCACTCCAGTTGTAAATTAAGTTTTTATGGGTTAAAATCTGACTTCCTACTACTATAATAATCTTATGTTTCTTCTACTTTTCTCCCAATAAAACACATTTTCCTGCCCTTTTTGAGCATTTCACAACTTCTCATGAGATTGTTACATTTTTTCATCCAAAATACTGAGATTTCTACTTAGGGGATTTCAATGTATATCACATTGCATGGTTTGGTTCCTTTCATTCTCAACCAGAAAGGGAGGAGGCCAAATCATTCGGTATTCCCAATGATCTGGATCAGCTGATTTGAGAACTTAACCTATTCTAGATTTTCTCAGCCCAATCTTGAATACTATTGACCTATGCCTCACCAATAGTCCTTCTCTCTATAAATATGCAATCTTTGATCCTGTTGGTAACTATGACCACAATTTTATATTTATTAATTTTAATGCTTTTCAACAGCTTCATTTTGCCCTAAGCTTATTTTCTGGCATTTTAATCAGGCTGATTGTGGGGACTTCACATTGCTTCTTTGCCAATTATCCCTGGAGGGACTGCTTTTACTTATACCATAAAGGTGGAGGGCTGCAATCACTGATGGGATGAGTAGGTTCATTCCTGCTTTGACTAAATCTCTCCTCAAAATCCATGGTTCGATTTTGCCTGCTTGTTCTCATGCCATTCAGGCTAGAGACATTGTATTTTGGGAGTGGGAATATTCTTAGTTCTCTTATCACTCTTTACTTATTTTCATCCTGCTCATGGCTGTTGCAAGGATGATCAATGAATATTTTCATAGAATGGAAGTTCTTTAAATACTTTGGTTCTACTATTGACATTTTTTTTTTTTACTTTTTTCCTGAAATATTTTTAATATAATCTGTAAATCTTCTTTTCCTCTTCTTATTCACTGTGGAATATCTGTAGCTAATAGTCTTACTGAAAATTATAATTTCTTTAATACTTCTTTCATTTAATTTATCTGTGAATGACTGACAATGCTCAACATACTTTTTCTCCACTCAGAAGTTCCCATATCGTTACCTGAGATTGCACTAGATTGAGTGCATGAATTTCTGCATGAACTTTCTGGACATCTATGACACGTTATAAGAAAAGAGTAAGTAGCCTTAGATTAGGATCTCACTGAGTTTTGAGGAAGTTGCTTACTGGAGCTGATGCCTTACCATTATTCAGCTTTACTCTCTATGGCCTCAATACTAGCACTTTGTCCAAGCTATTCTGAAGGAAGCGGTAGTTTTCTGCAAACTCTCTCTATCACCCTTGACTCTACATGCATTCTGTCAAAGAATTTCTGGAAACCAATCCTCAACATTCATTTCTCGAATTATCCTATGAATTCCCACTCCCTTCTTTACTGATACATCAGTATGGGTTTTCGATGATCAAGCGTATGTGGGAAATATTTCTTATCTCACTGAATATATTTATCTTTATACCCTTACGGAACTATGAGAAATCTGATGTTGTTGGGCGGCACACGCCGATATCCAAGACTTATTGCCATAGTCATGCGTTATCTGATGCATGCTGACTTCCCAGATTCCCTCGTTTGAGTTTAATTACTTCTCTTTAGTACATTTCTAATTCTTACTTTCAAAAAGTCACGTTAAAATCTACAACACACTGATTAATACTTATTGGATAAATTTAAAGGGATCGACTTTTTATCTTCCAATAGCAATTATACTAGGAAGCCTCAATTTTTTAATTCTCCTTAATTTTGAGCAGCCACCCGTCTTGTTAACCACTACGTACTGATGACTGAGAAACATGTATTAAAAATAAATTCGACTTCTCAATCGAATATAGCAAAATTTCAAAACTGTGCATTTTTTAAAAAAGGGAAGTACTCACCACTAAGTGAAGCAATCAGATGAATTAAATCTACTGTACTGGACAAACTACAGAGAATAATGAGGGTATCCCCAATCAAAAAAGATCTCAAAAAGTTCACACCAATGATGAGCATCCAATAAACATAAGATTCAACAAAAAATATAAAATAATAATAATAATAATAATATAATTAATGAATAATAATAACCAATCGAATATGAATGAATAATATCAATAATAATAATAATACTAATAATAATAATAGTAAGTATAATTAATAATAATAATAATGATAAAATTCTATTCACTCATACTTACCCTAAGCACAATTTATGACATCATAATATAAATATTTTAACCAAAAAAATGCCAAAAAGAAGAAGCAAAATTATTAACATCCAAGCCAACTCAACCAAGTGGAAGAAATAATTAACAAATATTGAACAAATAAGCTGTTACACCAAAATGAGAAGCATTTGAAACAAAGACCTTGCAAGGGATAAAACTTTGACCATATTAATGAAAAGTTTGTTTGGGTCAAGTCGCTAAATTATATAGGGAAGACTTGTTTTATTTTTATTTAAATTATAACATTTTTGTTATTTATTTAACCAAATTAACGTATTAGCTAGAATCAAGAGTAAAAATGGTCATTATCGAGTTTAGCCCTTTTTTTGGGTTTTTAAATAAAAAACAAAAAGTATAATTATATAATAATATAATACTATATTATATATATATATATTATATATTATATATAATATATATAATATACTTATTATATATATATTATATAATATATTTATATATATATTATATATATATATATATAATATATATATATAACATATATTATATATTATATCTGAAGTTAAATGAATTAAAAGTTTATGAGAATAACCACTTAGCCAGTAATTAAATCTTGATGATAAATATCAAAAGAGGAAAGGTTGGAAAAATTAAATTTAGATAAACACTTTTATAAGTTCAATATATATTTTTTGAAAGAAAAACTTACATAGGAATATTACGGGAAAGAGCTAAATAATTGACCCTTTTCAAGCACTGAAGCAGTGTCTGGTTGAATGTGCACAACATAACAGCTACTTCCAAACACACCAATAGAAAAGACTTTAGCCTCTCTTAACAACCGGTTGGCCTCTTCACGGAAGTGCACTCATCACAGATTTCATATGAAATATTATAAAAGAGGGTTAGAAAAAACGTTTAGAATAAAAATAAAGGTATAAAATATGTGACAAAAGAGAAAAGAATTGACAAGTGAATTTTTATTTACTCGCTAGCGAAAAAAAAAAAATTAAACTTATCTGCAACTCATCAATAATTAATATCAAATAGAAAAATTGGTGAAATGGTCAAAGAAACACCAATCATTGATCAGCATTTATATAGAAAAAAACTGATTAATAAAAATAAAATTACAATTATGTTATAGACTTTTATCCGTTATTTGTTTTAGAAACCAATGTTCCTTGTCTCTATTGATTTTTAGCCTTTCCTTGATACCGACACCGTGTTAATTACTGATAATACGCTCGGCCCAACCGGGGTTTGCCGACCATCACTAACGCGTTTTCAGCCGCTAACGGACCACGTGTCGTACAGATACCGATATTACCGTAGTATATAATCGGTCTTATCTCCAACGTAGGCAACGAATAGATTCGTTATGACAAACAGCCAAAGATGTCTTGAAAGCGAGAGCAAAGAAGCGGATAAATATAATATGTGGAATAGCCGGAAAGGCTTTTGAAAGTTAAAAAAATAGCAATGTACTTGCGGATAGCGAATAAATTTGCATGCGGACAGTGGATAAATTTTTAATGCAAATAGGCACCAGCAAAGTAAAATTTAAATATTACAGTATCATATTAATGAAAAGAATTGCTGTTTATTCATTATTTAAAATGATCGATAATATATATCTATGCTGGAATATCCAGCTGTAATTAAATATTAATATAAAAATATACTAGGTATCCCAGCCAGAAATCTTACTTTGTAGGAGTAAAATCATATCTCAATTATTTACCATATCACAATTTTTTCTTAATTAACATCTCATTAAAAATCTCACAGAAAATGATAACTACACTTAAGGGTTACTATGAACGCTATTTACACAAAAAAACTGTCTTTCTTATTAATACGTTACGATTAAATTCAACCTTGTATTGTTGACATGTGCTTTTATATCTTCTCAATTATACATTACTGAGTCTGCATAACATATATACGAGAGAACGAGGTGCTTCTTGGGGTTATAACCGTAATTCTATATAAAACCAACACTTTGTAGGTGCTGATGAGGCAGGCTATCTCAACTGCAGGGGGGATGGAGAAAATCGGTTGATAAGTAGATCATGTGAAATCACCTACACCAAAACCTAAATTAGAAACAATTCTATTATTCTATGCTTATAATAATTATAGGATATCCTATTAGGAAAATAGTGAATTAATTCGTTACCTCTGTCATCAGAGGTTAGAGTTTGGAGAAGACTATAAGTAGAGAAGTTACTAAATCACACCAGGCTTCAGGGAGACTGTCTGGAACCGCAGACATGTAACCTACATACTGAGCCGGGGACCATGGAGGAAACTGTGTTTAATCTGCGCATTAACTCACAGGATTTAACAAACAATAATAATAAAAAACTATAAGCCCCTAAATATAAAATGCAACGCTAAAACCAATAACTCTCATCTATACTCTTATTATACCATACTTTTAAGAAGATAACTCCAAAAAGTCCATTGAATATAGTAGACCTTTATCTGGAGATTTGTAAAGAAGTAAGTGTATAATGGTTAAATTTTCAGATAACACTTGATTGATCAAGCGTCCCAAACTTACTGTACTATTTAGTAATATCCTCCATCTATATTTAGGCACGATATATATTCTGTAAAGGATGAAAGTTTTGGGAACTATACTATCCTCACCACCCGTCTATTACACCAGACGGGAAAAAAGAAGTGGAAGCTTAGGAACGAGAGAAAACAAAAACTAAAAACTAACCAACGCAGAACCAAATAATGAAATGATTGTAAACGACTTTACAATGCTTATCGAAGCATAAAATCGCATGTGGACTCACTGCCGAGTCCATCATCAATCGCGCCGCGCCAGAGTCTACTAAAATGGAACGAATCGTCTAGCCAGGAATTGACAACGAATTTTCAATTGTCGAAAAATCTGTCGGGCTAATATTCGATTTTGGTTTCGGAACATATAGGGATTATTAAACAATAGACTCAATAATTTTATTATATCATTCAAATTCTATTGTCAATTATTAAATTACAAATTTCCTAGATTCAACCTCACTTACCAATTTTCCAAGATTAATTATAGATTTTACAAAATAAATCAATAGATTTTCCAAGATTAATTATAGATTTTACAAATTAAACTCATCATTTTCACATTCATTTCCTAATATATTCATATAAATCTTGACTCTTTATTTGTAATCATAATGTTTATTCTTCTTTGGTGTCTTATATGGATTCTTTGGTGGATGCAACAGATCCCATTTGAGCATGGCTTTATTCCAATCCGTCAACTCCCCATCATCCCCTGTTTGTAAGGATTGTAAGGGGGGAAGATAGGGCACACCAAGAATGGCTCCCACTTGTTTATAACCAGTTATTTTAGAAATAAGGAGTGCTTCAGACACTTTCGGATTATTTAAACTATCTGATGGAACATCATTTGTACAGGTTTTTGGTTTTATCCAACAAGCTCTTTGATAAATTAATTTTTCTGGTTTTTGGATAGAATTTGGAGAGTCTCTTTGTGTTATAGGGGTTAGAGGATCACTTTGGGTTGAAGTAGACAACATATGAGGCGTTGAAGAAATAGAAGAATTTGAAAGATTGGTTTGATTACTATTTATACTTTCAGAATTTAGAGAATCCATATGGATGTTTATAGCTCTTGTAAGATCTTTTTGGATCATAGAATGAGGAGGATCTTTGGGAGTTATCAAATTAAGATGCAAAACAATTACTGGGATCGAAGTTGAGATGGAGAATCATTGAATGTAATATTTGAAATTTAAGAGAATTTTGAGGATCTTGGGGATCGTAATAGGTGAATTAGGAGAGTTGGAGGATCTCTGACTCGTAATAGTTGAAAATTAGGATGAGTTTGGAGGATCATCTTTCGATCGTAGAAGATCGCATTATTTTGCATATACTTTGTGCTCCAGAAAGATAATATCATGATTATAAATTATAATAGAGATAAGGGAAATTTATGCTCTGTTTGAGATTTAGAGAGCTTATCTGTTAATAATAATAGCTATGATTTTCATCAACCTGCCGGTGCAACATTGTTCCACTTACATTCAAGGATCCTCCTCATTTGAAGATCATGTCATACTGAGGCAATTCTACGAGATGATCAAGTTTATTAAGGACTTTTATCATTTGTACAGTCTTTAGGAGAATTTTTAGCAAAGACACTGTGCCGCATTATTCTCACAATTGTATTGCCGTTACGACTATGGGACATTCGTCGAGATATCACACAAATATGACGGATCTCTTTTGTTATTTCTATTTGTGGACAATAATCCTGATTATAGTCCGTTGTTACAGCTTCATACAAGTGCTATATTCATGGATATCGACGCCACTATAGCACAGCTATGAATACAAATGTCCTCGCCGTTACAAAAACTGCAAAAAGGCCTTGCTCTACATTTTCTGATATCATGTCCTGTTTTCCTACAGTAGGTACAATGAGAAGATTTATTAGCCTTGGACGACCATGTGTGATGTGGAGGTCTTTGTGAATTTGAAGTTTCATAATTATACTTTTTAAAGTTACTGACGTTGCCAGTATGGTCAGTAGTTGTTCGAGACTCTCGTTGAGTTGTCGTTAACACAATATTCATTAGTTGAGTTAGTACTCCCAATATCTGTTGGTTTTGTTCGATAATTTTTAACAGCAAAACTTTGTTTTCTGGTTCTTGTGACGAGGGATTTTGTATTGGCGATTGTTGCTGAAAATTTCCCGCAGACAATGGGACCTGCTGGTAAGGTACAAATGAGGCGGACGAAATAGGCTGTTGATATACATTTATCCCAGGTTGCACACCACCATGATATGGACTTGTTATTGCAATCCTTCCTGGCAAATTCAAGGTAGACACAGTAACCGTCACCGGGGGAGACGTCGTAAAACAGGAGGGTACTGAGCCCATCGAGTGTACTGAACCGCCGTTCACCACCCCCGAAGACTCAGCAATTTCGAAGGGGGACAGTACATGGACGCTTTCAGATGTCATCAAGTTCGCTGTTTGGTCACTTTCATCGATCTTAACTTTCGCCTTGTCGCTCGCGAATAAGTCTTTATTGTCGGCCATATTTCGATACTCTATGTTAATTTATAACGTGTGTGGATATATTGGAAAAGTTGCGTCGTAAAAGAAAAAGAATAAAATTTGAACGAATAGAAAGAAAAAGAAGGAAGAAAAAGAAAGAAAAGCAGCAGATACGTAATAGGCAGCTTCTCAAAGAATAGAGAACTACGCTCTGCTACCAATGTAATGAATTAAAAGTTGTGAGTGAGATGATGAATAAAAACTGAATGATGAAAATGGAAAAGTAATAAATAAATAAATTTGATAAAACAAAAAGACAAATAAGAGAAGTAGGTAAGAAAGAAAACTTACTAGAATTACTGGAAGACTAAATAATGCCCTTTTCCAAGAGTCTGTTGTGTTGCAATAACAGCTCTTCGAGAACCCACCATGAATTGTTGAGCCGCTCTTTCTTTCTCTTATCCTTCACAGAAGTATACTCCTCACAGATTTCATATGAAATATTATAAAAGAGGGTTAGAAAAACGTTAATAAAATAAAGGTATAAAAATGGACAAAAGAAGAAAAGTATTTACCTAGTGTAATGACTCTTTAAAAAAAATTTAAATACTCCAACTCATATATATTAATATCAAATAGAAATTGGTGAAATGGTCAAAGAAACACCAATCATTGATCAGCATTTAATATAAAAAATATTAATAAATAGTTTTTATGGCCCTATATAATTTTATAAGTATTTATTTGATTTCAGTGTTCTATTGATTTTTAGCCTGATACCGACACGTTTTTATTACTGATAATCGCGGCAACCGGTGCCGACCGATACTGATACGCGTTTCGCGTAACGACACGTGTCGTACGATACCGATACCGTAGTTGATAAGATCGGTCTTATCTCCGACGTAGGCAACGAATAGTTTTTATGCAAACAGCAAAGATGTTTGAAAGCGAGAAGGATACTAATTAATTTTATGTGGAAATAATTCACAAAGCTGAAGGAAATAGCAATTGTTTACAATCGCGATAGCGGAACAATTTGCATGCGGGGACAGGTAAATTTGCATGCGGACAGTGGGAAAGCCAATTTAATATAAGTATCAATTATTTTTTTTAAAAGATTTCGATTCATATATTTTATTTAAAATTAATGATAATAATATAATAATATGCTGGTATCCAGCTGTAATTTAAATATATATACAAATAACTGGTATTTCAGCCCGAATCTCACTTTTTGTATGAGCGTCAATATATCTCAAATTATTTAACATATCGACAAATTCTTTCTTAATTAACATTCATAAAAATTCAAAGAATATAAACTAACAGTTAAGGTCAATATAACGTAATACACAAAAAACTGTCTATTCTTATATATAACGTTATGTAATCTAATTTTTATGTGAATGGTGTCTTTATAATATCTTCTCAAATTAATTATTGAGTCTTATGCATAAAATTATAGAGAAAGGAGGTGCTTCTTGGGGCGTTCTTGAGGTTAATGCTTAAAAACACAACTTGTGATGCGGCATGAGAAGGCTATCTGCAACTGCAGGAAATCGGTTGATAGTAGATCATTTGAATTCCTCACTACCACAAAACCTAAATTAGAAACAATTCTATATATTCTATCCTATAATAATTATAGGGAATATCTTAATTCAGAAAAATAGTGAATAATTGTTACCTCTGTCTATCAGAGGTTGCGTTTGGAAGAAGTAGAGTAGAGTACTAATCACACCCAGGCTTAGGGAACTGTCTGAACCGCAGAAATGTAACAGTAGCCGGGGACCATGGAGAAAATTGTTATCTGCGTACTCACAGATTCTAAAAACAATAATAATAAAAACTATAAGCCCTAAATATAAAATGCAAGCTAAACCCAATTCTATCAACTCTTTATACATACTTTTAGAAGAACTCAAAAGTCCTATTGAATATAGTAGTTACTTTATTTGGAGAACTTTGGTAGAAGTTAAGTGTATAATGGGTATAATTTTTTCAATAAACTATGATGATCCACAGTCCCAACTATTTGATAACTATGAGTAAAATATCCTCACTATACTTTAGCATTTAATCATGTAAAGGAGAAAAGTTTTGGCGATATTACAATATACTATATACTACAATTTAAATATATAAAATAATATACTATAATATAATATATATAATATATATATAATATATATATATATATAATAATCATAATTATATATACTATATATTTACCGTATATATATATATATATTATATATATACTATATATAATATATAATATATATATATAATATTAATATAATATATATTATATATAATATATATATATATATATATATTATATATATATATAATATATATAATAATATATTATATACAATGGTTTCTAGAAAGGCAGGATTGCAACAACGCCTACCTACTTGGGTATGGGTCATATTTCCCTTTTTCCTGAATATACCCAAAATTATTTTGTCCTCCAGGTCAAGATTCCACAGCCAGTATTTCAATGTTTATAAGAACAATTATTTTTATTGCTAGAATAGCGGCGTTTGTGGCTTCATAAGCATGAAAAATCCTGCGCTAGTTGGTGGGGGCCAAATTTTTCGCGCAACTGTGGGAGGGAGGATGGATGGATCGATGTACAGCATTGCACTACGCAATTAATTAGTAAAAGAAAAGCTCATATAAAGTCATCGATGTGTGTCGTCCATTAATTGGTCTTAAAATGCAACTTATCCTATTTACAAACCAGTATGTTTATTCTTGGTACCAAAGTACCGAAAGCTTTCGATATGTCCCGCGCTAGAGCGAAAATTTCACCTCACCGAAATGCAAAAGGGAAGAGAACGAAGAATCAGAAGGAAGATCACCACTAGTAGAGCGCTTCTTACCAAAGCCTTTCTGGCGATCAGAGATCAGATTAGAAGAATTGAGGCGTTTCCAAATCTTCATCTCAAGGATAGATTCGGGGAAAACTTTAAAAAGAACAGAAGTTAAAGCTTTAGGAAGATAAATGGAGGGTTGAGAGGGGTCCCATTTTTTGGGGGCTTGGGCTGAATGAGACCAGGTTTACAGCTAGATGGGAAGGCCCAAATATAAAGACAGAGACGGAATAATTTACCAAGGCAGGGTCCAATCTCGGAAACAAGTTTTCAGAACCGCGGGACCATATATATATATATATATAATATATATAATTTATATATATAATATATCATATATATATATCAATCTGTAATATATGTATATATATATATATATATATATATATATATTATATATATATATATATATATATATATATATATATATATATATATATATAGTATATATATATCATATATATTTTATTATAATACTATAATATAATATATATAATATATATATCTCTTTACATAACAATATTGCCTTTGAATCAATTCGTAATTAACTCGCATTTAAATATTTAGAAGCATAAACAACACCGGACAACCTCGCTTATGACTATCTCACTAAGGTAATCTAATTCTACCTTTAACAACGCTCGCACTCATCCATATATATAAATATAATCAATATTATATATTACATATATATAATAAGATTATTATATATATAATATATATATATATATATATATAGTAATATATATAATAAGTTATCATATATTACACCACAATAGCGAACCAGACCGGGGCCCGGCCCCGGCCAACCCGGCCATTTTTAGCGACCCCGGCCCCGGCTCCCGGCCCAAAATTCAGGAAAAAACCGGGGGTTTTCTACCGGAGGTTAATTGTAAATTTACACTCAATAATAGAGGGTTTTGAATCAAACAAAATAAAAAAATGATAAAATTAACATAAATAAATTCCTTACTCCTTTGTTATAAATTAATGCAAATTATCATAACCTTACCTAAATATAATCAATATTTTTTTTGTATATTTACTATGATTTCAAAATTAAAATTGAGACAAATTATAATTTTATTCCGAGTAATCGGAACATAAAAAATATTTCAAATTTGATATATCGATAGTAATATTCCGGAAAAGAAAGATAAATATAATGTTTAAAATATTAATGATATTTACTTAAAAAAAAACAAATATTTTCCGAAATCTCTTTCAAAAATATTTATTTATTGAATTATAATATATATATATATATATATATATACTATATATATATATATAATTATATATATAATATATACTACTAATATATAATATATATATATATATATACTTATAATACTATTATATATAATTGATATATATATATATATATTATATATAAATATATATATATATAGTATACTATTAATATCATATATATATTATTATATATATACTAATATAAGTATATATTATATATATATACTTAATTATATATAATATCATTACATATAGATCATTTATCACTTTATCATCAAAAACATGTAGATGCATACATCTATCAGTTAACCTGAAAAATACCTGTCCTACATCTTCTGTCCATCTACATCTCAGACGCCTCCACATTCCTGTACGCTCTTCCTCTCTTCACATCGCCGCGCTTCACGTTGTCGCTCATACGGACTTATAGTCTTCAGACACTTTTCTTCCCTCCGGTACCATTCCAGATATCTTCTGCGCACTCGTATCAACTCATTCCTCATCTACATGTCCCTACCACCAGCTGTCCTTCCACAAGCTCCACACACGTTCTCATCCACAATCTAAA
>JABUQX010059162.1:0-26985 GCA_015478945.1 Trachelipus rathkii | reverse complement strand
TGTGTGTGTGTGTGTGTGTGTGGGTCGTGGCCAATCATAATGTGTTTTAATTTTACTAACCAATTGTAGTGACACGTAGCTCATAGCCAGATCAGAGAGTGATGAAGTGCTGGGGCGGACGAAGTAGTTATATCTAAGGTTATAACAGCGTATGGATGAGATATGGATAACTCCTCATAGGTACCTATTATAGTGTATCTGCACTATTAGCGGGGCTTACCTTTTTTATTAATTTACTGTCCTCAACCATATATATACTGTTTACTGTTATATGATAACTACTCTTCCATTCTTCTGTTGATTAATTACTAGATATGTATGAATTATTTAAAATATAATCTCACCCTATCTACCTTTAAAAAATAACTTACTATGCGTATTAATATAGTAAACTATAGTCATATATGTTCATTATATATACTGCCTATATATCGAAATTTTGATGACTAGCGGTATTATATGGAATTAATATATTATAGTGGCGTATAACAATCACCAACCTTCCTTAAATAGAGTGACTCTGTATAATGATTATATATATATATATATAGGTAGGTGTATATAACTATAATAAATATAATAAAATAATATGAAGAAAAATAGAAAAAGAAATATGTGCATATAGGATGTACGCGTGTGAGCGTTAACTGAAAAAGATGAGATGTATCGGTGGCTAACAGGTTTATATGCGTTTCAGTACTCGGACTAAATGAGCTCTCCTGAGCCTGAATGCCCATCGAAGTAATAATTATTGAGCGATTGGAGATAAATATTTTTAGACTTTATATAAAAGTATATGAAGCGACTGCCCCAGTTAAATTTTTTGTGTTCTCGCGTGTCTCTATCGTGACATACTTCTTCAAAGATGTATGGTTTGTTTGAGCTACTCTCGTATTACTTGTTATACAGAGTTCCTATATTTAACCGTAACTTGATTTATTTGTAACTTGGTAATACCCCACCATTTAAGTTATCACTCCTGTTTACCAAGCTCCTTTGTGTGTTGTTTTCTCAAAGAAAAAATTGTCAAATTTTTCTAAATGAAAAACAAATGTATTTTTGTGACCTCACTAAAGCAGTGATTAAAACAAATACCTACAGCTCCACCTTTCTAAACTTTCAAGTCTCATACCTCAGTAAATAATTTACTTATTTTAACCGTATTTACTATACTGTTTTACAGTTATTAGTTATATATACCTAGTTATAAACATTTAGGCTATAAGTAAGTTAAGTGTAATGTAGTAAGTAGTAGGTAGTTATGTAGTTATAATAAGTAGTAGTAGTAGTAGTAGAAAATCATAGTGAAGGACTAGAATGATTAAGATATATATAGGTAATAATAGTACAAAGATCCTCATTAAAACCTAAAGATTAGACTAATATATATAACCGTATATACTATATGATACTCGAACAATACAAACAAAAAACATAACAATCAGGACTCACAGCACACGACAAAAAAACGAGTATCAAGCAAACTAACCCACTTACCCCGAGCCACCAGAAATCTAAACAAACCACTACACTGTATATCCTCAAACCAACTCGAACATCGAACAAACCACAAGCGAACCCTCTCAAACAATTCAATCGAACAATACAAAAACAACTCAACTCAAACCAATGACGACATATCCTACAAATATTGCACACAATAGTGAAATACTCAAAGAAGAATTCAAAATAAGTATAAAAATTATGAATTTTAACCATCTTAGCAAATTTCCCCTTTCAATAATGATAAAAGCTTTAAGTAGTGGTAGTTTTTATCAATTTAACATAATTTTCTTAATACTATTAAGCTAGATTTTTCAGATTGAGATAATTATAAATAATGTTTACACTTAATTTTTTATGTTTTTAAGACGTGAAAAACATTCAGGTAAATAAAATTGCGTTTTATAACTGACCCTATTATAAGTTACTATAAATAGCAGTCAGGGTTATATAACTTAGTTAATAGCCCGCGTCTATGCATTATTCTTTATAACCAGCCGTATGTTAGGCTAAGTTACAGTGACTATTTATATTATGAAATGTGAAGTGACACTTTTGAATACATCACATTTTCTAATGTAAAAATATACAGTAATTTAAATAATAAAGATTATCTTACTACCTAACAGCGGTGATACTTGCATAACAAGAAGATAAAAGATGACTATATGTTTTACATCAGACATAAATTAAGCTAGTAAATGGGATATTACAATTTGAGTAGCTCATATATAAGATTTATAAGTGGTAAGTAGTTAAAATTAGTATAGTATTAAGTAGTGGTATATCAGTATGTAAAAGTAGTATATAGCAATGAGTCGTTATATATATATTAGTAGTAGCAGTAAGTAGTAGTTATAAGTTAGTTATGTCAGTTAAGTTAAGAGCATAGTGGTATAAGTAGAGTTAGTACTGCTAAATTTAGTTAGTGTAGATGGCCTATTTATAATGTGCGGTTAGACTTCCAGGAGAGTGAGAGAGTAGTATCTCAGGTATAAATTAATGTATCCCGTGGTGGTAGTAGTATTATTATAATAAGAATTATGAGCTGTATTAGTATATAAAAATACATTTATACATTATCATTCGGCGCGCGAACTTATACCTATTTTAAACCCTATAACTTAATCCCAACTCTATAATCTCCAATCGCCATAATGCTGGAAATGCACTTCACTTCATTAGTACTCTACTCGATTTCCCCAAACTGGTGAAGTGTCTTTAAATTAATGAATAAACGGAGAAGATAAAGCCATTCATTTAATTGTTTTCAAACCAATACGAATACACTCCAAAAAAGCTAGTCTATACTAATAAGAAATCATATATAATCTTATTTTACATATCATAGTGACCGAAACTATTCTGGGACTGCGATTGTGGGACCGTTTTAATGACCTAAATTCATCAGTGTAGGATTAGTTCATAAGTCGCCTAATCGGTACATAGTCTCGGACTATATTCCCAATAGCCTTTACGAGTCAAAACGGTAATGTCTCTGGTTCAGGTAAAGCTACTAGTTCTAGAGTACCAGACTGGATAAGTCTGGCTCCAGACGCGGGTGTGAGTCGCGAGTACCCTAAAAGATAGCCACTCCGGGTAGATGCCCAAATATCACTCACGTAAGACGCTGGGGTACGTGGTACCCCAGTTATACCCATCCCTTATAATCCATATATATATAATATTTATATATATATTATATAATATAATATATTAATATATATATATATATATATATTATTATATATATTATATATATATATATATATTATATATATATATATATATATATATATATATATAATATATCATATATTAATTAATATATTATATTATATATAGTATATATTATAATATTAATATATACTTATAATATATATATAATATATAAATTTATTTTTTTAAGTATTTATATAGCCGCATGACGGTAGGTGTAGTACCATAATATTCATCTTAGACGAATGAGACGCTGAGTTCCAGGGCTTCGGCCTCATGGTCCTCTAGCCTAATAAGATTTAGATTAAGTCATAGGGGGTAGGGGATGAATAGATTATATGAGTAATATATAATGTGTGTTGAGAAGAATCCAAAACAGATCTTAGTGTCAGGTCATAGAATAAGTACTCTTGAAATATCCTTTTAAATAGAAGAGGCATCCACAGAGCATTTTCAATAAGAATAACACACTGTAAGCATGGTATCTCACGCATTCGTTAGTAGTAGACTGACTTTTCAAAATAAAGGACCAAGCATTTACAGCAAAGTAAGAAAGTCATCTGTCAAGTGAGTAGTAAGATACTAAAAAATCAAAACTAAAAAGAAAATCTATTTCTAACATTCAAAATACAAATGAATTTAAATAACAGTTTAAATAAAAATTTAAATGCATTTAAGTGAACAAAGATAATGATTGTAAAAGGAAGTGGCATTTAAGCCATGAAACATCGAAGTTAGAAAGACTAAAAAATTTCGAGGCGTATTATACGGGAGTGTTATCATTTATACTTGCACAGGCTCTACCCTTTGTTCATAAATTATAAAATAATTTGTAGTTAGTTAATTTTATAACAGAAAAAATTCCAAGACATCTGTATCTCAGTATCTCAGAAAGAAGTAAAATGTTATATGATAATTATGATTAGTTGGAAAAGTGATGTTTAACAGATTCGAAATTAACAAGTAGGTCAATGGCGTTATCATAGTTAAGAGATAACTCACTACTAGTTTGGTCACTCGAACCTTCCATTCAAACAACCACAGAATTCATATACGCAAAAGTACACACGAAAAATAACAAACCGACAAAACTAATTTTACCCCAATGAGTAAAAATTGCATTTAACAAGCTGTATTTAAATACTCATTATATAAAAACTATTATATTCTTCTACTTGTATCTCTTCTATTTTATTTTTATTTTAGTCTTTAGATGTAGGATATAATAACTCTTATATGCTTCCCATTATTTTAGCACAATGTTTTAGTGAAGTTTATACTTTGCCAATAATAGGTATATATAATTGGCCAGAATTCACTAGGCAAAAAGGAATTCATGTTCATATTGATTACGTTCAAAAAGCTAATACGTCTTGCATATATAGTATATGTATACCTATGAAGTCATATTATAGTATGATATGAGTACGAGGTTTCTGGTATACTCTCGAAATTCTTGAGTTATTTATGCTAGCATAGGAAACCTTGAATCTTGCTTTTGTTGGTACATTTTTCTGTTATATTTTTGGCATCTTAAACCAAAATTTAAATGAAAAATTTAAAGTAATAAAACGTATACTACTGAAGTGAAATTTTGTCTTATTCGTGAACTTTTTTCAAGTCTATACTTTAATCATTCTCTATCAATAAGTTTAATATTATTATAATTGATTTTTGAATTTTAAATTTTGGGCTATTTATTTACTTTTATTCGTTTATAGTTTAGTTACAATTTACTCTCTTCATCCTACTTGCTATGTTTATCAACTCTTTTCGCAAAATGGAGCTGCTGGTCTTACGCCCTTAAACTAGTGTGCTCGGTAATAAGTATTTCGTTTTCAAATGTTTAAATATGTTTTGGTTAGTCTTGCTATACTACTATATATATATATATATATATCTATATATATATCATATTTTATTTACTACAATCCATAATAAATTTTATCTTTTGTGGATAGGTGAAATATAGAAATTTAATGAAATACATACTAAGTTCGTTTGGAAAGGAAAAAGTTTAAACAAAAGTAAAAGAACTGAAGATAAATATATAATGAACTGGGTACACATAAAGAATTTTGTCAATTATAATGAATGATGGTATGTTTCAAACTTTTTTATATAAGTATTAAAAAAAATTACATCAAAATACCACCCACGAATAGTTTTTTATTATTTTTTTTTTAGGCTACCTATATACATAAGGAGTATAGGTGTAAGTGAGGTAGGAGTTTAAGTCATTTCGGATACCCAGACTGGTTCAATAAATTTAACCAACGGAACTGTTTTTTAGTCCTGCCCTTTATTTTACCTTTTTGAGCTCCCATAATTATTTTTACTCACTGCCCTATGACCTTTTTAGGTTACCTTTACCTTTTTGGCCTTGAACCTTTTTTTTCGACCAAAATATTCCTTTGTTTTACATGGGTCCTTTTTTAGGCCTTCACGGTATTTTTATGTGCACCCTTATTTTTTGGCAACCCTAATTTTTTCGGCAAACCTCATTTATTTTTGTGCAACACCTTCGAGAAGGGTGCGCTAAAACGGTTTGCGTAATAGCAACCGTTATATATTTGTACGATTTGCCCCCTCTATTTTTATACGCCCCTCCTTAATTTTTTATCGATCCATGGTCAATATTTGATGCCCACTTCTGGATAATTTTTTTATCTTTCATGTATAAGGTGCTATAGCTCTATTTTATTTGATGTTTAACTCTTATACCATTTTTTTGATCTTTCCCCTTTTCTCCATAAGATTTGACAGATACCATGGTGATCATATATTTTGACCACGTTAATTTGTTGTCCTATTCATAGGGTCAATTTTGACCCACGGTAATTTTCGACCATCCCTTATGGGCTTAGCCCTTTTTTTGATGTGTTTCTTAACCTTGTTTGACCATTGATATTTAGCCTTTGACCGTGCCATTATAACCATTTAGGTACCATTTTTGCTCCCACGCTAATTTTTTACCACTCGTTTGGTGACCCACCCTTGTTCTCTCAGCCTAAACTCGTGATATATCAGTTTCATGTAGGGATCGTATCGCTTACTTTTGTATATCACCCTACACGCTCACACAGTCACACACGCAGACCAAAACACCACAACGATCACACACAACACCACATCACATGACTTTTACAATTTAAATATACACACACTCTCACTATGGACCACTTATAAAAACCATATAACTTATGAGAAGCCACTTATACACTCATCCAATTTGATACTAGATGTGGGTCACTTACAATATTTATACGATTATATCTCACCACTACTCACGACCAACCCTATTTTTGGCATCCGTCTCCTCTAATGGGCATTTGACCCACGGTAATTTTTGGTCCTTCCTTTAGGGACTGAGCCCTTTTTTTGATTTCTTAACCTTTGTTGACCATGTTATTTCGGGCCTTGACCTTGCCAAAGTTAATCTCACCTGTTGGATCTCTCAATTTGTACACCGACTAAAGTTGACTGACGACATTTTTAAATGGCTCCTTCAGAATCACCGTAAGGTTATCGGTAGATGACATGTTTCGTGGCTTAGTGTTTCTACGAGTATTAGTAATGTTATGTTGTGTGTGCCTCTTCTGCTAGTGTGGAGTTGATTGTAGTGCTCGCAATCGTGAACGCTAGACACAAAATAGATGAGAAAAGTTGTCACGAGATGAGTGCTAAGCCTTGAGTGTTCACATCGATCAAGTCCGATACGTGATGGGAGTGCACATCTTATCGTTGTGCCCAACTGAGTGCTCATGTTATTTCTCTATGCCTCTCTGTGAGGACAACTCCCCATCGAGCCATTTATGCAATAGCCCTATAGTATGTGTGGTAAATTACCCCTATGTGTTTCATATTTTGTATGTATGTGCAGTCTGTCAGCTCAGCGATAGTTACTATTAATACCTCAGTTGTGCCTAGAATTGGCTAAGTCATTTCGAGCCTAGGCTATCGCACTCTGTTGAGATATATATTTCATTGAACCAACTTCTATAGTACGCGACGACTGAGTAAAATATATTAATACTAGAAGAGCTAAACATTTGAGTGAAGTCGGCATACCGACGCAAACGTTTCAGAGTCCCCGTCCGCAGGTCAGCCCCTCCGCGAAACCGCCGCCGCGTGCGCCGCAGGCGCAATATTACCTCCGCCGCGTGCGCCCCCGAGGCGCAATATTTCCGCGTAACCGCCGCCGCGTGCGCCCGCAGGCGCATATCCCCGCGTACCCGTAACCGCCGCGTGCGCACGCAGGCGCCATATCCCCGCATCTATCAGTACCGCGCACGCCGACGTGGTGCGTCCGTGGCAGACGCAATAAGCTCACCAGCGCATCGAACGTAAAAATATGAATATCAATGATAACTATCTCACAGAATTTATTTTTCAAATATACTTATGTGGTATTCATGTTTTATTCGTACATTGTACCGACGTATTAACTTTTAAATTAATAGAGCAAACAACTAATTATCATCCAGATTATAAGTCTCACCTTATCCTCTGCTAGTAAGCGACGCTCTATCGATTGCATATATTGGGATCCAATTAGTATCTCGCATGTTATATAAACCTAATTCCTTAATCTTAGTGGCGCGAGCAGATTTAGTTTTCATGCTATGGTTTTCTCATCTTACTCTGCTTCTTTTAGAACCTATATTTTTTCCTGCTGGTATATTAGATAAATCAGGAAGCTTTAAACTTCATCTGTGCTTTTCCGAGTCCTTTAACCCTCAACATACGATATATTTATCAGCTTTAACCCTTCATTAGAATATTTAATTATACTAATTACTTATACCTTTAAAAGGCATCGATAACAGCATCTCCAGTAAATACTATAGAGGTGTTGACCTAACACCTAGGTGAGTATAATTAGATGATTGGAGCTTTTGTATTTTACTGTCTTTACTTGCTTTTAACTTTTACTGGCTTTACTGCTTTAAAACTTTCTTGCTTTACTGTTTAACTTTATTTCTGCTTTACTGCTTTAACTTTCTGCTATTTAATGCTTAACATTTCTGCGTTCTACTGGTTTAACTTCTCAACTA
The DNA here is from genome assembly GCA_015478945.1 of Trachelipus rathkii. Lineage (NCBI taxonomy): Eukaryota > Metazoa > Arthropoda > Malacostraca > Isopoda > Trachelipodidae > Trachelipus > Trachelipus rathkii. The sequence continues at coordinate 18,706 of JABUQX010059162.1, read as the reverse complement.
GCTTTACTGTATTTAACTCAAATATTATTATTTAACATTATGTTTTCTTTTATATTTATTTATTTTTTGTTTTAAGTTATTTTTATTTTTGTATTTTATAAAGTAATCAATATTTAATAAAATGTCTTTTTCTTTTCTAATATTTATTTATAGTTTATATTACTTTTTTTTATTTTAAATTGTATAATATTAGTAAGATAATAATAAACACACATATCTTTTATGTATTATATAAATTTATATATTTAATTTAAAATTATGTTTTTTAAGTTTGATATAAAATTTTATATTTAAAATAACTCATTTATTATAATACCGAGTTTTTTGAGTGATAAGTAAAATCGACGAGTATTGTTATCAGATTGTTAAGCAATATTAGTATACAATTTAAAACTTAGACAAATAAACTTTCAACAAAGTGCATTGTACGTTTACAATTATTATATAGCCGTAGGTGCAAGATCGTGATATTTATCAAGTTCGATTAATAAAACGACCACGACGTAAAGCGCATGGAATTTGCATAATTATATTAAAAAAAATTAGCATCAATCAATGATATAAATACATATTGGATAGTTTAGTACCACAATTATAATTGATATTGGTAAAAATTTCTTGATTAGCTTGTGGTTCATGAGAATACAATAGTTCTTTACATATCCTATTGCAGTTTTATTTTATTTATACTTATAATACTTTACTTTTATAGAGGAGAATATTTCAATGATTATTCAATATAATTTTAAGTTCAAAGAAATCAATTATTAGTGATAACTAAGCATTATCGATTATACTTGGGTTGCTCTATATTAAAACGGAAGATTCCAATGTTCTCTGTTGATAGGTGATAATATATAATATATAAGATATATATTTGATGTGACATATAGGCTCAATTTATAATTGTGAATATGATAAGCATGAGTATCCTTCCCTAAACTTTACAGAGTATTTATTTCTATATATAGACGAACACTTCCTAAATAATAGTCGAGTTATATCATATATTAATAACACCGATTTTATTTTCCTCTTCATTCATCTTTAATTAATTCAAAAAGTATACTAGTTGCTTGATACTCTGTATCAAATGTTTCTATGAGTTGAGTGATATAATGCTTTTCAGATAGACCACATTACTCGATGAATGTGGATGTTTGTACGGATACTTATGATTCCAAATAGAAGAGACTTAGTCCTAAACGTCAGTTACCCTTTTATCTTACTAATAGAACTGTTTAAAATGTATAAGGTCGTTACAAGCTGACAAGGTGTCAGCTGTGAGTCATAGCAATATTAAATATTACATTTCTTATGGTTAAATTCTTCTCAAGATTTAGCCTGTACCCACTTATCATTAATCAAGATATACTCATAGTATTGGCTTTAAAGTACGTAATAAAAGGTACCGTATATATGTATCAAGAGTACTCAGAGTACGATTGTCGTCTGCCGTTGTAAGTAGCTCATGACAGTGTGTGCTATAATCACCTCAGATTGGTCGAATCACTAGTTCTATTTATTTAATTTGGAAAGACTATTATTATGGATTTCGCTAGTATTTATTTAAGTTTAGAATTCACTCCAATTTATTTTTTTTATAAAAGAAGATTATTTTTATATAATTGAAAGTGTATAAAAATATGTAGCTAGTGTAATACGATTGAAAACGACATTAATTTTAGAACTTATCAATGTTAGGAATTGATTATTCAATTATCTATTAGTTGAAGTTGCTTTATATATTAAATACTGCCAAGACTATTAAAAAGGCAGAAGATTTTATGATAGGGCTTTATTGGCAGTTTAACGGTCAATACTCGTTCCCTTGAATCTTGGAATCAGGGTATTACTCCTTCGATTGAATGATTTATGAGTAAAACTCCTACTATTTAATCTTGACTGTTTTGATAACTACACAAGCTGTCCAGAACCTTTTGGACATTCTTATTTTGAAAGTTTGGGACCTGATATTTCAGGCAAAGTTTAAAAGGCATTTATTATTGTTCAAACCCTTAGGACAACAAACTTATTATTGATCACTGAACCGCGTGTCCCTCACGATAAAATATCACGACACGTTTTTGGGTTGGCACTTGTCTGAGAAGAGAATAAACAAACAGTATTTCTTCACTTCACTTGCTGAATTCAGTTACTCATCTTTCTTTGATTTTTTCACGGTATCTCCTCTCCTTTGTCAACATAATAATGGAGGTTACCGAATCCTGGTGCAGAGGCTAGTAATAGGCCCCTAAAAGGCAAAAGGGTCTCTCAAATCCTTATTTCAAAAGAAGAGAGATAAATTGGAAGTCCTACCAAAGAAGTGTTAAGCGTTGCTGAGCAGAAACGAGCGCACTATTGAAGCCGAAAGAGCGGAAAGAAATTCTCAACTCAAGAAAGAGGGAGAGGATTGCTGAAGCAGAAAGAGCTGAAAGGAATGCCCTACTCAAGAAAAGAGGAAGCTGAAAGGAAGCTCAACTCAAGAAAGAGGAAGCGAACTCAGAATGCTCAACTTAAGAGAGAGGAAGCCCAACTCAAGAAAGATATGAAGACGATAGGAAAGCTTGAAAAGCCAGAACGCAGCACGGAACTTTTGAATTGGAAATAGATAGAGCGGACCGTTCCCAATCTTGAGGTCTTCAATCGGTTCCGTCATTTAAAGTCCAATCAACATCCCATCGACCATAAGTTAATGTTACCACAACTGATTGCTTCCGTCGATTATTCGACTATATCAAGGGACGAAATGACGCATACATATCCATTTTTGGAGCTATGCGGACATCTTCAAATTGGGATCGCAGTTTATGGCCTCTTTATTTAAGTGGACTTTTAACTGGACGTGCTTTGGTCGGTTTATAGCAAGTTGCCTCACAACTTAGCTAATGATTTTCCAGCTTAAAGGAACCCTCCTTATTCAATAAACATGACGAAGGGGTTTATAGGGCTAAGTTCAAGGAAGTCAAGCCCAAAGCCGATGAGGGTCCATTACAATTTACCTGAATCGAATGTAAAACTAATCTGTCAAGGTGGCGAGGTAACTCTCAAGTTCAGCAAAGACTTACAATTTAAACCGATCTTATGGTGATATTGATCAATTCTCACATTTTGCCCAAAAGACTTAGCTGTTCAGTCTTAGAGAGGAGGAACTTCTTTCTAGGATTAAACGACATCGCTTCTCGCGCTGATAGATTTCTTCGAGCAAGGGGTAAGAACCTTTGTTCCAAAAGGGAAAGAAGACTTGAACCCTTATGTGACATCTGACGATAACGAGGAGACACAAAGTCATATGTTACTCTAAATCTCTATATATCTATCTCTAAAATTCAGTATTAGGTGGATTATGCCACAAAGGCGGCCACAATTCCAGCTCTTGTTATTCTGCCCAAAGTAGGAAACAACAGATTTCCTTCTATCGGCAGTTGTTGATAATAGTGTATTGACCCGCGATAACAAGGATCACAGCAGGGAAAAAAAGATGGCCACCCCCAAGAAAATGAAAATCATATACGTGATATATATGTATTAATCCATTACGGATCTGAATTCGCTTATAATACCAAGAAGGGAGCTGTTCGCAGACGCATGTCAAATGTGGAAGATGTGAGTGTGTTACGTGTGGTGTAGGGGAAAATGGTAAGAGAGCGTGGTGTATGTTCTGTGATCGGTGTCAATGGAAAAATTCATCCCCCGTTTTGTACTCTCCTCGTTGCAGTGGGTTGAGGGTCAGGGGATGACTACCACTCTGTGATTAAGGGTTACTTTGGCTGTAGTAATATCATCACAAAAGGGCTTGCAATATCTATCCGAGATGGTTTCTAAATGAACGTCCATGTGTAGATGTTACTATCTCATCTTTTTCTCCTTTGACCTTAGAGAGATGTAAGCCTCCAGGCAGTTTGGAAACCAGGACTCTGGACTACAATGCTGGAGCTTACTAGGAAAATTCTTAGGCTCTTTTCCTCTTTGAAGAGGCGAATTTTGTAAGGATTTGGAATTACGTGATATACTCATATCTAGAGTATTACTAAGATGGTGATGACTTTTTTTGAGTGCTTTCTTGAGAGAGAATCGCCATTTACTAATAGACGCGCGGGTGAGAGATATTTCATTAAGTATTATTTATGACTTTAAGCTGCTTAGCTTGTGGTGATTAATGTGCAGAGAAGCTATACAGTCTTTGGATAATCAACCGAGTCCGATGATGAGAAAACCGACTAGAGACCTAGATATAGTGTTCTAGGGCCAAGCTAGTTACACTCATGATAAAAACAAAATGCTATGCTCTCTATATAGCTTCTATTAAGCTTTGATAATTTTAGCCGGCTTGAAACACGCCCTACGGTGAAGTTCTCGAGTGTTGAACGTAGGGCCCTTCAACAGGCGGCATGCGTAAGATATTGAGGAGAGATTTCTGGTCCAGACTCTCTCTCTCTCTGGTTTTTATATACTATACTCGAGTGGTCATCACCCGAGGAAGATCGTACCATTCAGGTTGTGAATTTCGTTTTTACATATAAAACCATAGAGGGGTCTAGGTATTGATCAGAAGTACTGGAATATTGAATCATCACTAGCAGTCTCCTGATAAGTCTGTTAATTTGGATTGCAGAGATTTAATACTTGATATTAGATTGGGACATCGCCTAACGCATATAGATCTGTGTTAACATTTGTGGGTGTAGCATCCTCCTCCAGAAGAGACGAGCCTGTTACCAAAATTCACTCCTGAACAAACTCGACCTAAGAGAAGGAGATGAAGTGAAAAGTGTGCTAATCTTAAGCATATGCTGAAGTTAAATATATATCGTATAACTGGAACATATTTCTCATGAGAAAAAGACCCTCCTCTCCATCTGTGATATAATATACGACTTACCTTGTTTAATATGAAAGTCATTGCAGATATAATTGACTTTTCTAAAGATCAAAAAAATTACATCGATACCAACGTTAAGTGACCTCATTTTGTCTTTAGGGTTTCCTCTATACTCGCTTGAGTGCTGCATGGTATATTTCTCGTTGTGCAGAAAATGGTCATAGACCTCGATAAATAATTGTATTCTAGAGTTTCCTCGAACTCACCCGGACGTCTGAGCTGACACTAATATTATACGCTCTGTATTTTACCGCGTATAACATTCTTTATCCAAAAACTAGATCTACTCATCTTATATGACAAATCGGCAATATACTCGACTGATTATAGACATTGTACGAGGATTCATCTCTCCCGTGGACATGCTCAACCACTTGGTAGCAAAAATTAGTGTCTGGTGTGAAGGTGAGAAATAGTTATAATTGACACCTGATTTTAATAAATAAGCTTTATAATTGATATATATAATTTTCGTTTCGGTCCTCGATCTCCTAATATGACGCATCGATAGCTCGTTCGCCGTGATACAATTAATCTACCTATCTATTGAACTGTATAGCATAGTACTGCTGAAGAAGAATATGTTAAGTGAAATGGAACAGTAGAGTAATAAGACTACAACGTTGAATTGATATATATTCTCCATTATCATGTCAATCTCATAGAACATACTGTTCTCAATATGAATAACTATATACCTTACTGACATATTTAAGTGTTTTGGCAATAGACAATATTGTACCGATGTAATGTAAAGGAAAAGGAAGTTCCTCGTAGGTCTAATAGCCATTAGTGATGCAATTGGCCCTGAGTAGATCAGATTTAGTGCAAATATTGATATATCGATGATTCAGAGGTAGGATAGTAGTGGTAGACACCATAGGTGTAAACATGTTCTAAGAACTTGTACGTCTCATGATGGGAAAGAATTAATTAGTAAACGTAAAGCTCGTTAAATAAGGAGCTTTAGGGAGTATTAAACCTACATAGTATAGAATGCTTACTACTCGCAATGGCGTCATTATGTATTAGGTGAGTCAACTGTGAATCCACACTAGCCTTCTGCTGAGAATAATTCAAGTGTGTTGCATAATCTGGTATTGGGGATCGCAGTATTACCTGAAGGTGAACAATAGTGAATAGAGTAAATAGGCAGTACTCGAAATATCTGTACATAAATCAATCTTCATTGAGTCACGAGTGAGTCATGCGGTTATTCTCGCACAGATAGTTAACTTCCTCTCAACATTATAGGGGATATCATGAATGTTATATCAACTCAGGCATCACGTTTACTACGGAATATGTTTTCGCTGCCACTGGTATCGTTCGATATAAGAAGAATAAAGACATCTGCCAGAAACATACACTGATGATGCTCTTGGTCTTTGCTCCCCTCCTGCGTTTCAGAATTAGGCTTTACATTACTTGCTTGAACATAGTGAGTGGTGGAATATAAACATTTTATATGCTATACATACATACGGTACGTGCATATTATACAAGATGTGTGTAGGAAAGTGCAGTGGACCGCTTCCCACTCCTTTTTCTTCCACATAAATGACCAAGTCCTTACACAAAATTATTTCATATCAAGAGAACGTTTAAATGGACTAAAAATAGGCGCATGCCCAACCGATGTCTGTTCATTCAATATTGACGCGTCCAGTCTAACGATTAATTACTAATCTCTCTACTCAAAGGAGTAATTCGTATTTATGATATGCTGGACATGTTGCGTATATTCGGAGGTACTTTATTTGTGGTCTAATACTCGAAGTCGCTCTTTACAAGAAAATCTAACGAGTATCTTGCACTATGGAATATATTTTCAGGAACACATTTTCTTCCGAAAATTCTTGTACGACTCTCGCCCGCATCGCAGATGATAGATATAGGTGAGGTAAATCTTTACTTATGGTGTACCGTATATTGATTTAGCAATTTAACACTAAATTAACAGTATACTTACTTACCGTACTTTATAAATGAGTGAGTGAGGGATTTGCTTCACATCGTTGCCGACAGTGTGTACTTATACACAATCCGAGACGCATATTGTGATTGTATATCAGGTTGTCTGGGTATAGAAAGCAATACCAAGGAGGCTGACCGGAAAAGCGTTGTAGAGGAAGGGAACGATCCCGAAAGAGAAATATTAGTATAATGGAGAAGTTGATAATACATTTCTCCATGATTCAACTGTAGTAATTTGAAAACGCGATGGCAGCAAGTTTATATTATAGATATTCTCTAGCTTCACTCTGTCATGGAAAGACTTTTGATATCTATACGCTATTTTAATTTTGGTGCTAGTGATTTCAAGTATCCCCGTGACAATTTCAAAATCTACAAATCTGACTTAATCTTCTTCCTTCATATAATACCTGGGCGATCGCTAGATAGTTTTTAATCTCCACATTGGTGTATTTTCATTAGAGGATATGAACAGAGGGCGTGAATGGTCCTAAGTTTGATCTTGCCTGATTTCCTGTTTATAAAATCGCGCCATATTGGTGGTTCACCATTTTTCTACATAACTTTGCGGCGAAGATAAATTCACTAGTTTATTATTATCTATATAATTAATTGGATCAACGAAAGACTCTGATATGATATTGAGTTGTCGCTGTATTGTCGGATATTTTAGATGGTATACTCTTATACTCAAATTCTCTGTAGTTCCAATCTCCGGTATTTATAACAAGTACATTTTCTAGAATTCTTTTTTTCTTGGCGCTATATACTGGAAAACTGGATATCTATAACATAAATCGTGTTTATGCTAACTTGTTAATATACTTCCTGAGATTTATACGTTTATATGTTTTGTTATTATTTCTTTTATATACTTATCAATAGTTTTAGGGAACGTGCTAAATACGTGATTCCTCTAGAGTTTATTTATATTACCTCTTAAAGGAGTTTGAATTTTATAGGATACTTGTTCAAAGTAATTAAAAGAGTGGCAGAGACACTTTTTATATTAAGATAAGGCGCGAGCCTTTACTCGGGTTTCGTACTATCCGCTTCGCTTTGGAAATCTCTAGATTGATATCTCTTAAAAGTTTGCATTTTTAAGCTTAAATTCTTAAATTGTCGATGCGTTTTTCATTGTAAAGTTAGTAAACAGTACTGGACTCTTTATCTACTATTAGTCCGTGCATTTGTGTTTTGAGCGTGAACCTATACGAAAGAACTCGTATCAGAACCTCTTTTAGCTTGATTATACTTATAACGAAGTATTTCGCAGCATCTCCTGAAACTAACTTACATACTCGTCTCTCGAATTACAAGATTTCACATAGAGGTCATGTTTCTCCAAATATGGTTTCTTCAGCTGTGTTCTGCACAGCTCGTCCTATACTATATATTTATCTCAATTAACTGATACCCGGCAGCGGTAAGCTCTCGTCATCATCGTAAGTGTAATACTATATTTTATTCTCTCTCTTGGGACACCTCAAATACCACATATAAGTATTAGTAAGTATACGTCAATTGTATAAAGTATATATATATGAAAACCTTCATTATATTTAGAAGCTGTAATTTAATCATTTCCGATTAAATATCTAACTGCCATATGCTATCGAGCTGCGGAGATATGGTTTTCCTCGTATAAGAAATTTTATTTACTTTAACAGTTATGTATAGTAAGTAAAATGCCTCTATCTAATCCACTCTCAAAATAATGCTTTATAATCTACTATTTTCTCAATATTAGGATACCCTAAAGCAAACCTAGTGAAACCCCCAATATAATATTTGAGCTCCCTCATGAATTGGATATATATATAAGTAAATAACCCCGCTTTACTTTTTCCTCGGCCTTCTTATAACAAAATCATACATGTATATATATATATATATATATATACTGTATAATTAGCGATATATATATATTATGTGTGATATATATATATATAGATAAGATTAGATAGTGTAGGTATAATATATATATATATATATATATATATATATATAGTATATATATTATATATATATATAATATATTATATATGATATATATTTGTCGATCAACAACAAAAATGTGATATTTGGTCACAAGGGATAAAGAAAGAGAAAAATATTTAAAAATATGCGAATATATTTATAGTTGATAGTACGCTCGAAGCGAGTCAGGCACTCACAGCTAAATACTATATATACTCACTATACTCTGTGTTATTTGCGTGTAGTAATATATATATATGTATTATATTATTATTATTGTAATCAGTTGTATATATATATTTAATAGTGAGTATATATAGGGTGGGAATCGATATAATGAGAGTTTTGTAAGGTATAGGATATATAATTGTAAGAGATATTATGAGTACAGTATATATATCTAAGTGAGTGTATATATGATAATGCGGTGAATGTGTACTCGGATTTAATCGGCAACTATGTTTGACAATGTAACACAATAATAAATTATAATAGAGTGTTTTCTCTTATTTACGATACGGTTTTGGTAACACGTTGAGAATTTTAATCTGGATGCGATTAAGAAGTTGCTTGCTGATTGAGTTCCTTGTCTCGCTCTCAGGTCCGTAACGGGGATATTATCTTAGTCTGCTTTAAGTTAGTCGTTGTATTTAAATATTATATAAGTTTTAGAACAAAAGTAAGCGATAATAGTGAAGCTGAGTGTCTTTTGTTGATAAATATTCTATATATGCGACTGAATCCTTATTTGACATGTGGGCCGTTTCTCTGCAAAGTTATACGTGGATAGATCAGCTATCAAGTCCACAATATGTGATGACCTACTTAAATGATATTTCTCGGCTCATAGCTGAATTACGAGAGTCTGTCAATAGATATCCAGTCTGTTAATTGTGGGATATATTGGTCAATATTATATAAAGCAAGTGGATAGGTCTGATTCTCTAGTTTAATAGGTAAAGCTCCTCCTCTAGGATATTTTAAAATTTATTCTTCTCTCTCTCCTCTCAAGTCTCATTAATTTAAATTTCATTAGGATAGTATCTACAGTTTATACTTGTTATAAGGAGACGCTGAAATAATCCGTTTGAGTGTGTATGGATTGTTAAGTGCAAGTCTGTGTAACCCTGCTCTATACGTTGAGGATACGAGTGGAGTATAAATTATCGCTATAACGCCATTACACGCTCGAAATTTTAGTGTTTTTATTTACCGGTGATACTAATTACGTCATGAGAAATGGGGGTGAAATTGGAGAATTGGGGAGTTAGGGTGGATAAGTAAGTTTGGGAATAATGGCTTGTGTAGTATATAGAACATAGAAGTAATTACCACGCGTTAGGCTAGGCACGAATTGCTCTGGCATCACGGGTGAGCAAAGAGAATTATGTTGCGCGCAGTAAACTTTACCAACGTCTACCGTTTATGTTTTTCACTGTGTATATATTATATTACTGACGGATACCCTTTATGTCTGTTTAGTTTTAGTGCAGTTCTTAATGTAGGCCAGACGCAATCTCCGGTGCTTGGGGCGCGTGTGATGTTGTCGTAGGTAGTGCAATGTAATTTGGAAATACAAAAATGAGGAATGAACGTATTTTTGTTTTCTGAGGAGAGTTTCTTGTCTCGGTTATTGTGCGCGTGCAGGTATATTTGTGTTGTGCTAGTACATAATTTTCGCGCAGTGACCCGGTGCGCTGCGGTGCGTTTTTTAAAATTATAGAGGCAATGTGCGGTTGCGGTGACAACGGCAATGGCATCGAAACATAGAAGTGCGGTGACAGCGGAATGCCATCCTCCTAATCAACTTTGTGACATAAAGAAATAATTTTCCTCTTTTAGTGTGTCTCTACATGGGATGAAGCATGAGATAGATGTCGTGTATTGTCTATTGCCGGGTGCGCATTAGAGGAAGCCATGCTAATATTTTTCAATATTTATCAAGGTAATTAATTATTTAAAATCTTATATATTACTTTTAATATAAAGAAAACTAACCTCCCGTAGGTTGTACACTGTTCGGATCGTTACCGCAGTTTCTCTCGTAGCTTTTCCATTATTTTCAAGTCCTCTTCTTGAGGCCAACATTTATTTGTAGATTTTTCGTTGAACAAAATAAATAATTTTGAGGTGCGTCGTGATGAGTCTGCGTGCATTATCATATAGATAATCTTTGTCGAATGGTGCCATTTTCTCCTGTTCGGGGATACGCTATAAATTTATATCTCTGAGTTGATCTCCAATTTCAGACTTTTAGATTTTGTACTTTTATAGATGATAATACTGTATATATATATTATTATTATATATTAATATAATCTATAAACTAGATTAATTTGGTTTTCTATATAATTTTAATTTTAATTTAACTATACTTAATTAGTCTTAATCTAAACTAATAAAGGAATCACCCTGTTTTAATTATATATTATTATTATTTTTAAAGTCAATATATATTAATATTATATATATATTTATTATAATAATTTATATTAATATATATATAATTAATAATATAAAATTATATTATATTATATAATATTATATATAATATAGTATATATTATAATTATATATATATATTATATTATATATATTTATTATATATATATATATATATAATATTATATATTATATTATATATATTAATACTAATATATATATTAATATATATATATATATATATATATATATATTATACATTATATATAATTATTATATTTATATATATTATAATTATCATATAATGTCTAATTTCAAATATTTGGAAGACGTTCTGAACTTGAATACCTCAAGGACTGTATGATAAAGTGAGGACATGACGTGGAAATTTAATGATCTTTACTGTAGAGGTAATGGATTTGTTAGGTACAAATTGCGGAATGTTTTGGAAATATGTGAATATGATACACAAAAGCGAAAGAGATGTTTAGTTCGTTATGAACTCTCACAAGAAAAATATGAAAATTATAATGGTTGATATAGTGATGACGAAGAGGATTGTGTACATAAATGATTACCTCGTCTAACTTCATTAGAGTTTAGAGTTTTGATCATATGTCAAACCTTCCATTCAAATTAGAATAATGTTCAGACTGTCCTCATCAGTAAAACCTAATCGAAATTTTAGCAAAACTATCCATCTGTAAACTTCATACTCTTGTGTTGTGATGTTACCCCTCTTACAACTTTCCAAAAGTATTGTCAACTATGCATTAGCATAACACTAATCAATTGTTATACATATATTTCATATTATTCTACCTTCTAATCAACACTTGCTAGAGTAATTCTTTAAACTCATTATCAAAGTGTAACATATATATATTACCATTTCCCTTATCATAACTCTCACCTAATGTTTCATTCCCCATCATTACTCGCAGTGGTAAGACTAAGACTGAGATAACTTGTTATTTCTCTATACATAACTTCAAGATAAAGACAATTTGTGTCAAGTGAATAATTGTGCACCTCATAAGTTTTCACGGACCATGATTGGTGAATAGTGAATACATCTGATATATCGTATTTTTATCACCCACTTTCATTATGGTCATGGTCCCTGACAAAAAGAGCTGATGGTCATTATTACTTCTTCTATAATGTCAATTTTAGAGACCGTAAAATCATGGACCTTAGGTCCATGGGTAAAAAAAAGAAAAAGATATATTATTAATTATAAATCTAAATACTTTATACAATATCATATAAAAATAAATTATTATCTCAGTATATCCCTGTGTAATTTGACATTTATAATATATATATAATATAATATATTTTAATATATATTATATATATATATTTATAATATTATAATAAATATATATTTAATAATATAATATATATATATAATTATATATTATTAATATAATATATGATATTTTGTTATCTATGTAAACTTCCTATTCAATTAATGCAAAATTATTTTGCTAAATATTGATTAGATATAGAGATATTTATTCTTAATTATTTATCATATAAATTATAAAAATTGAAGAGCTCACTTTTCAGTTTCATTTCTTGGAGGCAATAGAATCATAAATGGCGATGTGGATTAAGAGACGGATGGCCAGTCTATTTGATGTTTATTTTGCATAAAATGTTTCTTAAGAAAAACTTATTTGTTATGTTAGTTTGAGAGATCACATAATGTGCATTGGCCAACTAATCTATAGTGATGTTATTTTATATATTTTGCGCGTTCCTGTGATACCTTGAAGTATGTTCTTCCAATAGTGCTTTCCAAGCTTTCATCTATTCCACATTTTAATAACATTTCATTTTTATATCTGCGGATCGATACAAATGTATATGATACTCTCAAGTACCTATACCTACTTATGTGGTAAGACGTATGTAAATTGCACGGATCACATTTATTTATCAAATTCTATTGAGAACAATCAAAGATATATAATCAGAAATAAGGTTTAAATAAACGCTCTCGTTAAGCAATCTATATATTCGGATTAGCACTTTTATGTCCTATATATAAAATAATTTTGTTGTGCTAAAAGAGAGTTTTATCAATTTTGAGTGATTTGTATGGCATCTTGGTATAAGATGCGGTTCTCATGGATGTTAATGTCTGAATTTTATGAATTTTCATAGATGTAACAAGTTTCTTGGATTTTTGTGGTAAGAATACATACGGATAGTGCAAACTCTTAGTCGTAGCGCTCATCCTCTCGTAAGGGCTGAGGTGAGAGGTAAGAGGGCTGCCTGCAAAAGCTAATCGCAGATACGTATGTGTTCTACAATACTAAGATATCATTGTGTTGTTCTCGCTGTCTGTGTTTTTTGCTGATAGATAGAAGCTAAGAGATATGTAGATACTACTTCCTGCTCGGACGGGTAATACACTCCATAGACGCCACTCCAACTCGTGGGACGTTGAGTGCAGAGTGAATGAAGACGCGGAGCTTTCTGGATCTTGCTGGACTTCATCTGTCCTGCAGATTCCCTCGCGTTCCGGGCAATCTAGGACCCCCTCAACTTTAGAAAGAGGGATATGTATAAATAATAAAAAATGAAATCTGAGTGAGTGAAGCAATACTTGTGCTTAACTCAGTATGTCACATTAGATATCAAATGACAATGTAACTATTATTCTCGAACTTCCATTTATACTCTCCATTTCTACTTACCCTCACAGCATCCATCCTCAACCAGAAATCTGCGTTCATTATAAGGAGGAGCATACCATAGCTATGCAAGTGGAGCGGGCTATTATGAGCTGAGAGTAATGAGGAATACCTCTCTCCGTGCCTGTAGTACATGTGTTTTTATTTAGTTATTTGTATTTTCTTTAGTCGTCGACAGTTGTGTTGTGTTATGCAGAAACACATGCCCCACTTATTCGAGCGATAATGACTTAAACATATTTTTCTGATGTTATTGAGAGGGCATGAACATTTCGTTCATAAAATAGAATGGTTTATTAAATTCAGAGGCCTTACACATTATCTATCACTGCTGTAGATGAACTTTTGTTATCATCTACTCACTAATTAGTTGTACACATCCTCCAGACACAATTATCAGCATCAGAATCTTGCCAAAAAACATTCCGTTGAATTGCATTTCTCTCGTGGCGAAAAAACGTCTTCTACATCAACCAGATCCTTTTCAGGGGTTTGACGCTACAGTTTCGACTCTCATTAGTAGGTAAGATAGTTTGGATACGGACGCAACACTTCTGTGCGTGTATTTTTGGGTAGTTGAAGTTCAACATACATCTAAAATTGACCGTATGTTAGGGAAGATACGATAAGTAACCTCTATTTAAATATTACTTATTAAGTTACTCTTTCCTTTTATGAAGGTGGAATACATTAATGTAGTATGCACTCAAAGACATTAATTTGATTTCATGTCGGCTCTCTGGACCTAAATACAAACAGGTCAAATACTGTTAATATAAAAAAGTGTTTAAATGAAAACACTCATTCTCGCAGTAATGCTATTGTACTATTGATGTAGATAAAATAGATTCTGCGTTATTGAAAAAATAAACAGAGATCATTTTAGGGATGGTGAGAATAATAAAACTGGTTGAAAGCTTATCTAGCTATTTTACAAATTCAATTTGTGCATTAAATCATAACTAATAATACAATTAATTTTGTGGTACCCATGTATATTGTCCAGCGACCAAATATCGTATATGCCTTCATGAATTTGAATAACATCTTTATATTGGGTCTTTAAATAATTTTTTCCTGATATAAAATTACATAATCTAAAACTGGTTCATACTTACAGCCAATAGTTCTTTACAGAAGGTTTGTTTCAAATCTCATTGTCCTTTTTAAAATAATATATTTAATTAATAGAAATGATTTACTACTACAGCCTGTCGTGATCCAGCTTATACAATTAACATATTGTAGACCGGATCTTTACTGGAATCGTATTATTACTCCACTAATCTCCAATAACCGTCAAAGTAGATAATGAATAATTTGAAGGTTTAATTTGAAAAATTATGCACAGTAATAATATATGTTTTTAATTAAAATTTTACGTGACTTAACAATTTTATTCATAAATCAAAATGTTTTTGACCTCACAGTATAAAAGCTGTGTGCTAATTTATTCTTACATTACTATTGGTACTCCTTCTTCAACTTTCTTAACAAAAATAAAAATAGAAATAATAAAAAAATATAATAAATTAAAATAATTTCTTTAAAATAAAAGTAATTTTATAAACAATCATTTAACAAAATAATAATAAATAAAAATATAAAAGAAAACATAATGTATAATAAATATATTATATTAAGTAATAAATAAAGTAAAGCAGTGAGTTAAAACCAGTTAAGCTAGAAATATTATAAGCTCATAGTAATAGCAGAAAGTTAAAGCGTAAAGCAGAAAAGTTAATAAGCTAAGTATTATATATAGCTAGAAAGTTAAATGCAGTAAAGCTAGTTTAAAAACTCAATAATAAGCATAACTAATCCCTATGGTGTATAGGTAACAACTCTGAATTGATATTTACTGATTTATATATGTACTTTAAGGTATGTATGTTAATAAAATATGAGTTCAATGCAGTATAACATGATGAGTTATATAGTCCTAAGTAAAGCAGAGAGTGTAAATGTCTGAAGTTATTAGAACTCTAGTACTAAGTGATTACTAAAGGTTATACAACGAGAGTAAAAAAGACTAAGTTATAATTCAATATACATATAACGCACACTTACGTTCTCTTTAGTGTGGACAAAGCTCTTGAGTGAAATATTATCTATTTACTGCTTAAGCTGTACTAGTAGAGTATCATTTGTTTTAACTCAAAACTCTCGAAACTAAATCTCTCTCACTTATATAGTAAAAAGATAAACATATAATAGCATATTTGCCGACTAAGTAAGTAATTTTAATTAGAAATATAGAAAATTTTTGTTATGTGTTTACTCAGTTAATAAATCATGAATATATTTCATTTGAGTAGAGCTCAAATACTAGATATTACCATATATAGGTAAGATAACATAAATATGTGTGGGTCTGCGGGCGGCACGCGCGGCGGGTACGCGGGGATATGGCGCCTGCGGGAGACATGACACGTGCGGGCTCAAAATTGGCGTTCATCTGCTTGTTTGAGAGAAGTCATGAAAAATCAAAATATTATTGGAGAGCTTGCGGGCGCTACGCTGCGGGCGTGGCTTACGCGTACGTGAAATAATAGTTTATTGCTCTAGAATTTAAAAAACCTCTCGCCCGTAATGTGGTAGCGTAGAAGCGGCATTACTCGAAAAATTAATTAAAAATGTCTAAAAAATATATTTTAAAATTTGTTTGAAAAATGAAAGTTTTCAAAAAAAATTGAAGTGATGGATATTGCGCCTGCGTAGACGCACCCGCGGCTCCGGCGGTTATCGTCGGGGGGCGGGCGGCACTGGGCGGAGGAGGAGAACCTCTGCAATCTGAGTTATTGCTGGATCTTGATCTGTCAGCATGTTGTGCAATAGACTTATCTATGATTTTAAATATAATAAATTACAGTGTGCTGGTATAGTGATATAAGTAAGTATTAATGAAAATATGTGACTGAGATCATACAGCTAGTAGGAAGAGTACATTATATTTTATTAGCATATAAAAATGTAATATTTACACTCTCCAGATTTATCAACGTTATTATTTTCCCTAAGTTGGTTTGATTTTACCACATTATATTATGCATGCATATATTCTAATGGCCTTCAAAAGAGGAGGCTAGATAAAGAGACTTGAGAGAAAAAAAGTAGTGCACTCAGTTGGCACTTTATGACAAATCTCGTTTGCACGCTCTATGCTCTCAATAATAATAGATCATACATTTCACTTTTTATCTAGAGCAATTCGGCAATTTGGCTAATCTCACTGGCACTCTTTGCACTCAATATGACAGTATGTACCCATACATTTTCTCGGCACATGAAGAGCTTGCCTGACAAAAAAAATAGGTTCACTCACCTGAGCATAATCTAATACTTCTGTGTGTGAATGTATTTATTAATTTAATTTATTGACACCAATTGAATTATTTTTAATTAATAAAAATTAATATTAATAAAAACTAAAAAAAAGCACTTTATATTACATAATGTAAGCCACCATTTCTATTTATAAAACAAATTAAGGATCTCAGAGTAATTGCATTTGTCAATTTTTTTATTACTCTATCCTTTTACACGAGAGAGAAGATAAGCTAGTAGGTATAGCTATAAGAAAACATTGTAAACAAAATTTTCTTGTAGTAGAGTCCCACATACATAATATAAACTAAAAAGCCATTGCATTCTCTTTTATTGATCCTAATAAAAAGAAAGTTGAAAATTTTATCATAAGTGTTATTTTTTGCGACCGAGTGTTTTCGCGCCCCATGCGCCCTGAGTCGGTCAATATATACAATCCTGGAGACACGCAACCAACTTAAATAACTTTAAAATAATGTAATGGCTCTCATATTTAAAAAAAAATTCAGTATGGGAGTAACTCGTTAAAAAGAGTATTCGTGAATATGCATCAAATCGACATTCTGATACTTAAATCTACCTAGAGTTTACCGGTCTTAAATTTTTTAATCTCGCAATTTAAAAATAAAATTTCAAATGGGTCAACGGAAATTTTTTGGACATATAGTATGTACGTTTATGAACATCATATTCAATCTCACGTAAGCAAGTCAAAATTACTACTTTAAACAAAAAACTTATACTCTAATTGAAAACTATTTTTATTTTACAAAAAAAAATTAAAGAATATTAACAAATTGATCGGTTTCACCGCCCGATGTTATCATGATCTAAAGTCCCAAAGATTAATAAGGACAAAAATATTAGTGGGTCTAAAATTTATGATCCTTAATATATTATACTAATTTATATATTATAATTGGTAACGACTCAATATAAATGGAGTTCGGTCGTGTGTTTATAATGCTACGTAGTGAATTAATAGAGTTAAATTGTATGTGCAATAGTATCTATGGTGTAGTTTGTTATAATAGTGGTTCATAGGAATGTGTTATGTATAAGTTCTAGTGGAATGTAGTGGTATATTATAAAGTGTGAAATGTGTGTAGTAATTAGGCTATATTCGAACCACTCACAGGCTGGGCCCTTCTCAAGGATGGGGCAGAAAATAAAATAGAAAAAATAAAAAAACACACCAAGACTAACAAAAATCTCTCAGATGAGCGCAGATGTGGGCTTTAGAAAGGCAAGAATTAAATTTACATTTGGAAAAAAACAGTGAGAATTTATGAGGAATTAAAGTTCACAAACCTTAGTTAATACATGATGTTGTTACTCTACAATTATAAGGGAAGCACAGAAATGTACAGCCACACGATGATGTTGTTGAT
>JABUQX010059161.1:20000-22500 GCA_015478945.1 Trachelipus rathkii | reverse complement strand
AATATTTGCACACAGTGTCGGATTTTATCATAAAGCTTGATCACTGACAAGACGAAAAAGACAAACCTTGCCTGTATTCATTCCCAACAAAGGACTAAGAGGGAAGATATTTCACAATGTGAATGTAAAGAAAATCTGGCAACTTTATACCCTCATTTTTACAAGAGTACAAAACATACGAGACTTTTTACATGATTTAATATTTAATTTAAAAGGAGAGTACACTAATAATTAGACACCTTGAAAGCAAATTAAATAATTATGAAAAAAAATTTGGAATTTATTTAGGCTTGAATTTGCGTCCCATTAAAGAGACATTGGCCGCCAAAGGCTTAAGTTGGGCATCAGTGGGAGAAGCGAAAGAAATTAAAATTTTCGAAAGATGCGAAATAGAATAAGGTTCAGTAGTAACAAGGTATACATGACAGTGGAAAGGAGTTTTAGTAAAAGTATTATTAGTGTGTAAAATAAAGTGACACGGTTTGGATATTGAAATTTTGGTAAAAAAAAGAGATATTTAATATATTTAAACATTAGGAGAATTGGATATTATACACAAAGCTAAATTTCATGTAGGATTTATTTAAGAACATTTGGGTTTTATGACAAAAGATGATTCTGGAATAACCCAATGGAAGTGAGAGTTTGAAAAGGAATATTCGCTGTATGTTTCGTAAATAATTTGGTTTTGGAATGAAATAATGGTGACTGTACTGTAAAGGACAGTATCGACAATTGTCCATGAGATGGGTAACAACTCATAGAATTTTTCCAGAAACAAATGGCGAAATAGTTTCCAGATGAGTAACTTGGAAACTTTCGAAAAATATGGTTTGAAGGGAGAGATTGAATATAACGTGAAAGTAGTCTTTTGGCTAGCCAATAGGTAGTTATCTAAGATGTTATTTCGTAATTCTAACAAATTCTGAATATATGTATTCAAGATGGAAAATTAGGAATCTAAAAGATTTATAGCATTGAGGAAAGATGTAGATTCTGAGATTGATTTCTCAAATAATCTACTGACTGAGTAAGAATGGTTAAGGTTTGAGTATTTGATTTTAGTTGTTCTCAAAACTTTGGAAACATTGAATTTCATAATTACTCTAGATTGCTAGGGCATTATTTAAATATTTTTCTGCATTAACTGGACATACTCTTTTAAAGCAGTTCCAAATAGTGATCTAAGGAATTTATCTTCAACATCCAATAAGCGACGTCTGCTTTGAACGCTTGAAAATTATTGGAAGGGAATAAGTAATCCAGGTGTCTTTCAAGAGAAATTTTATTTGTGATATGGTGTGTGAAGCATATCGGTCTAATATATCTAGCTGGTAATGATATATGTGGTTAGCGAAGAGTAGAATTTCTCTGTAAGATTCTCCGATTTGTGAATCAGAAATATTCTTTAAGGTGGTGAGTTCATTGACTGAGTTCAGCTAATGAATCTACTCCCTGAGAAGGACTGGCCAGGCCGTAATTAGATGAGTTTTTTGATCCATCTTAGTGGTATCTGAACTCAAATTTACTACTTCATGTTAAATTTTTCCTCGGTTACAGATACTGAGGGTATTTCCGAAAAATATAGTGTTGGAAGATGGGAAATCTTTCCGATTTTCTGAAATTAGAGCAATGTTGTCCTGAGAAGTTGCACTTATATTAGATTCGACGCGACCTGGAAGAATCTAGAATGACTGTGGGAGTATTTCTACATTTCTCAATGTAAATACATCGTACGTGACAGTATCATCTATTTTTACATTCGTGGGAGTAGCTACAGTACTGGAAAATATGCTTAGTATATCTTGGTTAGAAGAAGACAAAGATGACTCGGATTTAGAATAATCAATAATAATTAATTGATCTTGAGAAGATGTGGAAGATGTATGTCGTAGAAGATAGTAATTCTGTGATGGCACTAAAGCGTTGGAATTCATCATTTGTGTGACACACGGGGTCACGTGAGATGAAGTTTCGAAGAATATTTTTCAACATGCTCTTTGGCTTCATTAAACCGTTAAGTTTATTCACAAAGGGATGTTAATTTGTTAATATGTGGATCTTGAAAAGATCTAACATCGATTTTAGTCTTTTCTTGTATTAGAGAAAAATGTTTTATTAGTGGAGTAGAATCTTGAGAACTTCTATTTTGTGATAGTGGATACTCTCGAGAATGAATATCTCTTTTATAGTTAAGCTCTGGAGGAGAATAAATTAAATAGGACGGTGCGTGAGGTACTCGAAGAGACTAAGCTCACAGTGGATGTCTCTGGAGGAGATACATATGGTTTATTATTGGAGGAGGTGTGCTCTCGCAGAGAGTTACCCGCAACTTCTTGTAATTGTCGACCTCAAGTAGGTACCATAGGTTGAATGATTTGCTCTCAAGGGGAGACAATTGTTGTATTATGTAAGTGTTTGTGTTGATGATCATCATAGTATAATGTTGTTTATAACACAGTGTAGAGTCATGGAAGCCATGAAACCTCTTTACCTGTTA